>APFE031188987.1:0-11399 GCA_000404065.3 Pinus taeda
CTATTCGTTAAAAAGAAGGATGGAACTCTACACATGTGTATGGATTACCACAAGCTAGATAAGCTGACCATTAAAAATAAATACCCTCTAACACGTATAGATGAGTTGTTTGACCAGGTGAAGGGAGTGATAGCATTTTCAAAGATTGATCTACATTCGGGGTACCATCAGATTAGAAAAAAGGAAGAAGACATAGCAAAGACAATCTTTAGAACTCATTATGGACATTACGATTGCGTGGTCCTACCTTTTGGGCTGACCAACACTCCTACAACCTTCATGTGTCTCATGAATAGTATATTTCATCAGTACTTAGATAAATTCATGTTAATTTTTATTGATGATATACTGATTTATTCCTGCAGTATTGAAGAACACAAAGAGTATCTCAAAATAGTATTGCAGAATCTTAGAGAACATCAGTTTTATGCTAAATACAACAAGTGTGATTTCTTTAAGGAACAAATTCAGTACTTAGGCCACATAATTACCAAAAATGGAATCATTGTCGACCCAGAAAAGATAAAGACCATAATGGAGTGGCATGTGCCAAAAGATGTAGCGGATATAAGATCATTTATGGGTCTAGTTGGGTACTATAGAAGATTCATCGAAGATTTTACCAGAGTGGCATACCCCATTACCTCCCTATAGAAGAAAGGAAAAGCCTTCAAGTGGACTGCAGAATGCTAGAGAAGCTTTGACCAGCTTAAGCATTTACTAACCACCGCGCCTATCTTGAGAATTGTAGATCCAAATAAAGATTATGTAGTCTACACTGATGCTAGCAAGGAAGGAGTGGGTGGCATATTAATGCAAGAAGGCAAAGTGATTGCCTACAAGTCTAGGAAACTCAAGAAGTACGAACAAAAGTATTCTGCCTATGATTTAGAATTGACAACTGTCATTCATGCTCTAAAAATGTGGCGGCATTATTTGATGGGTAAGAAATTTCTTCTAATGACTGATCATCATATCTTAAATAACTATTTTAAACAGCCCGCTCTGAATGCCAGACAAGCCAGATGGATCGACTTCTTAAATGGTTTTGATTTTGAGATCAAACACTTGAAGGGTAAGGAGAATTGGGTCGCAAATGCTTTGAGTCGAAAGGTACACTACATTTATGAAATCTCTTACAGTGATATACGAACCACCTTCCAAGAGTTGATCAAGGAGGTAGCCGGATAGGATTCTGAATATCAGTCTTTATGGTAGCAAGAAAAAACTTTGAAAAACCATACACAACAGCTGGGATACGAAATAAACCATGAAGGTATGTTGATCTATAAAAGAAGATTGTGTGTTCCTAACCAGAAAAATATTAAAGACTTAATATTGGATGAATATAATAAAAGCCCATATGTAGGCTAAACTGGATGCCAGAAGCTGATTACCGCACTTAGAAAAGAATACTTTTGGCCTGGCATGAAGAAGGATGTAGTTGAGTATCTAACTTGTTGTCTATAATGTCAGAAAGTGAAAACAGAGCATCAACATCCAGCCGGATCACTGCATCCACTACCAATTCCGGAATAGAAGTGGGAGACCATTTTCATTGACTTCATTACAGGATTACCTAGGTCCAAAAAGAAAAATCACTGGATAATGGTAGTAATGGATAAGTTGAGCAAGTCTAGTCATTTCATAACCATGCAATCAACCTACAAGGCTGTACAGACCACCAATATATTCATGCAAAATATTTTCAAGTTACATGGATTTCCAAAATTTATAATCTTTGATCATGATGTAAAGTTTACATTGGCATTCTAGAAAGCCTTATTTGCATACCACCCTCAAATAGATGGACAAACTGAATGAGTAAATCAGGTGGTGGAGGACATGCTGCGAACTTATGTTATGCAACAACCCTCCAAATGGGAAGATTACCTGCACTTGGTAGAATTTGCTTATAACAATGGCTACCATACGTCATTGCAAATGATCTCGTTTGAAGTTTTGTATGGACGCAAGTGTCGAACCCCTTCTAGTTGGGGAGGACCGGAAGATAAATTGATCCTAGGACCTGAGATGTTAAAATAAATGGAGGAAATGGTCAAGAATTTTCGTTCCAATTTAAAGGCTGCTCAAGATCGACAAAAGAATTTTGTTGATTGAAAGAGGAGTTTCAGGGAATTTCAAATTGAAAATCACGTCTATGTAAGGGTATGGCCAAAGAAAATTACATTATAATGGAGCGGATGTGCCAAGTTGGAACCTTGATTTTGTGGCCCTTTCCAGGTCTTGGCACGAGTCGAACCAGTGGCCTACCAAATCCCCTTTCCTAGCCATATCCGTGTGCACAACATTTTCCATGTTTCAGTGTTAAAAAAATATGTTTACTGTAATGTCCTTATGCCTGATTTCGAAAGTGGGAGGCTTATGCTTGATTTTGAAAGTGGGAAAAAGGACAGAGATTCCTTGGGATTTCTCGGGTGTTGTGAAAATTTCGATGCCTGTTGGTTATACTAGTTCAGCAGAGGGTGCCGGGAGTGTTACATGAAGTAATAAATAGCAAAATAAATGTAAAAAGAAAAAACTTAACTTCAAGAAGAAGTTCCTTAAAGTGGGGGAGTATGTAATGTCCCTTAATATAAAATAATAAATAATAAAATATAATAAGTAATAAAAATAATAATATTATAAATAATAAAAATAATAATATAATAATTAATTAATTACATGCTTTGAATAAATATAAGAAATAAAACAAGAAAGCAGTAAAAATCAGTAAAGCTATCAAAAAGTAAAAACAAAAGAATAAAACAAGAAAGCAGTAAAGTTGCATGTTGACACATAGAGTGTGTGCATGTGGTTCCGCTTCTAATGTTTGCTCTATTTAATAGATGGTGAGGAAGATGAGAGGCATCCATCATTCCAAGATTCTATCATTCATTCTCTTGGGAGAATGGTGTTCTAAGACAGAGGAGTCACTAGCAGTAGTACGTTGATTGAGGGCTCGGGGATGGCCAGTTGTAGCAAGTCCTTACGCTATTGAGCCTATGGTTGGGTGGAGAGTCATCCCCAAAACCTTGTTGCAGTTGGAAGACTTCAACTAGCATTCAACCCAAAAAACACAGGTAAGTATCTCTACTTATAGTTTTGAACTTTGATGTTAATTAGTTGATAATTGCATGTTGATTATAAATTGCTAGATTAATCTAATTAATTATGTGTTGTTATTTCAGGGTTGTTACATTTACAATCCTAAACATATAATTAATTGGCAAGACACACAAGTAAATGATTTTACAATATGCCAAAAGTAAAGCATTAATAGCTAAAGGGATTGACTAGAATATAATCTTGTATATATATATATTATACTATATATATTAATATAATATTAATATTATTTATATATAGTATATATAAATATACTATATATATATAGATTGTAGGTCAAACCGGAAGGCGAGCTCTTGGTCGAACCTCTAGTTATACTTGATCAAAGAGCAGTAATCCCGCGGAAACGAGTTATCATCCAGGTTAAAGTGTAATGGCAACACTTTGGGCTGCAAGAGGCTACCTGGGAAGATGAGCAGGTTATGAGGGAAGCTTTTCTGGGTTTTTTTGCAATAGAAAAACATTGGGACGATGTTTGATTTTAGGAGGGGGAGATGTGATGTCCCCAGAAAAACTGTAATTATTTTATTTACTGCAGTAAAAACAAAGATTGGATTTTATTATTTAATAACATTTGAAATATATTAAATTTTGTTAGTTAAGAATGAAAATCAATATGGAGTGTTAACAAATCTTGTAACTCTCCTTCATATCAAGAAGTTGGTAATAGGTAGTTACCTAACCCTAACTACTTCCCTAATTATGAATGCTCCAAGAAGGAATCAAGAGGGTAATGTCAAAGTACCTAAGAGAATAAAAATTAGAGAAAAGGGAAGGTCTGCCATGCTGGAAGGATAGACGAAAGGTGAGCTAAGTCTGGTGATGACCATATAGCTTTCAATGCTATGATTGTTAGGTCTTGCAAGAAAGCATCAATCTTGTGAGTAAGAGCTTGGGGGGAGACTTGGACTTGAAGGCAAGTTTCATGGTTGGGAGGATAAATATGTAAAGTGAAGTAGTGACTTCAATAGTTGACTTATGTAAGTCTGTATTCAGGTAAGTTCTAAGTCCTTTGTGTTCAATTTAAGTTATATACAATGCATGTAGTAATTCTTAAATTTAATATATTGGCATGTGGTTAACTGTCTTAGTTGTACTAAAATAGAAAAAAAAAAAACATCAGTAGGAGAAACTAGCTAAACCCTAGGTTTAAGAAGGAGAAACTCTAAATGTTTTCATACAAAAAGATACAGTAATGTGAGATTAACAGTAGGAAATTCCTTCGCTGTAAAATATAACTAGCTACAATATTTATAAATGACAGATATAGCAATTGCTAAACAGCTAAAACAATAAGATCACATTTCCAGAAAAATACACCTTGACAAAGGAACAACATTATAAAAAAATGTAGGCAGTTGTTTCAATTAAAGTTGGGAAATTTGGAAAATAAACAATTAGTAATAGAGGAATTCATCCTAACTAGACTCAGAAAGCATGCACCGCAAGGGCATATTCTATTAAATAAATTCATCATATGGAGAAGGTTTATATGGAAACAAATTCATCGAACACAAGATAAAACCCTTTTTGGGCCAAGCTTGGGGTTATAACATTTCAATTACATAGCTACCAATCAATTATTACAACTAAATTCAATAACATTCTTCAGGGGTAGCTCGCGACCTGCATAGAAATAGGGAAACGATGCTATAAAAACTCTCTGTAACTGTCAAAGAAACAGAGTCGTCGGGCAGAGATCGCCCAATAGGGATTCTCTCTCTCTAGCCTTGACCAGTTTTCACATAACCAACATGACCTTAAGAAAATGGAGAAAAAAAATTCAAATCTGAGTTGGTTAAGTTTCCGATGCACAGAGCAATCTCGTAAGAAACAATATAGACTTTTCCAATTCCTGAAACTAAGAGATAAATTTATTCCTCATTTCTATTCCAAGATTTAAATAGCAGCAGTCAAATTGAAGGGGTTTAAACCCTCAGGAGTAAAACCCTCATCAAAACAATTTTGCAAACAAATCACTTCGCAAGAAAGTAATGAGCATTTTTAGAAATAAAATATAAATACAAAATTGAATGATTAATTACAAGTTGTCGAAACCCAACCAAACTCAAATAAATATGAGACTCAGGGAAGAGTTGTTCCATCCTCTGTTTAAGGCTATATATATATATATATATATATATACTGGTAAAACCCGAGGAAAACCCTCTTATAACAACAGAGGTGAACCTCAAACATATGAACAAGTCTCATAATGACTTTGGAAGTCTCGTAACGTTTCAACACTTCAAGCAGATCCAAAAACAAACATTAACGCTTTCTGGATTATAACATTCAAGAAGTAAACCAGCCTTTGCCAAAACCCTTAATGGCGAAGAATGGCATGCACATAACCAGAACAACTAAGAAGATCAAGGTATAGCATTGTGACAAAACATCGAAGGTGGTGCCTCGCATCATAGCTCGAAGCACCAAGGGACCTCCGAAGGCACTTGCAACAAAACCCATAAACACTTTACTCCTTATGATTGTGAACAAGGAAATAGAACAAAACAACATTGCAAATAGTCAGAGTAACATAGAGAGATCGATACATGTCAGGGCCGCGCTGCAGACCAAATCCTCCATAGGAATAAAACCTTGAGGCATCCCTCCAGCTGCAAAGGAACCACTCTGGATAGCTTGCAAGGATTTCACAAGATGAGCCTGATAGCTTAAGGACGCAACTAAACAAAGACATAGCAAAAATACGACAGCCAAAAAATAAAGTCGCACCCCTAGCTTAACCCAAGCTACGAGGAGTCTCCACCGTCGGGTGCGCTCGAGCTAGCCTGACCATCGATGGAGCGAGGATGCCGAGGAAGAGCAGCCAGCTGGTGAGCAAATTGTAGAAATACCAAGGACTGCTCCTGCCAAGGCTAGGGAGTACCATCAGGATTAGATTAGAATTAATGTAAATCTTCCAGCTATAAATGTCAAGTATACGAGGCACAATCGCATTTAATTGTTGAATAATGTGAAGGATACGATATTTTTGTCAATAAATTAATAGAGTTCATAAACATTCGGAATAATCCCTTATGGTAAAATATGTAAAGAGCTGATATGTAAATGTGATTGGAATTATATGCTATAAGAATTATTATGTTTGGATTTATGACAAGGTCTGGCATAAGGTCCTAATAACACCGAGCAAAATCCTCCAACCAATAACACCTAGCAAAATCCTCCAACCAATCACGCATGCATATATTCCCCTAGTGGGCCCGTTCCTGCTAATATGTAGACCCCTTCAATCCTACATCCACTTGATGAGGCATGTTGGCAAGACAAGCAAGACTAATAGCTACAATGTCCCTTTCAAATCCATAGAAGCATGAAAGGTTTGGAGTCATATCCTATATGGATCCCATGGGCTATTAAGAAAAAAAGGGGGTCAATTGAATAAATTAATAAATATTTAAATAAATGTGGTAAAAATAATTTTAGAAAAATAAAGTAACCCATGGTTTTTGGAGAAGGAAAATATTATCAAAAAGAGAAGGAGACTCAAGGGGACAAGCGTGAATAATTATTTGTAAATTAACAAGGAGCTCAAGTAGTGCACTGAGTGAGGGAGAAACCCTTAATATTTCCCAAATTCTGTGTTGGAACATACACCCTATCTAGTGGCAGTTGGTTTCGATGTTTTTAAAGGCACCCTAGAAAATATTTTGTGATCTTTGTAGGGATATTGAGTTGATCCATAAAGAGATTGATTTTTCTATTCAAGGAGAGGGATGAAGTTATTGTGCAGGAGCGATTGATTTCTAAGACGTCAAAATACTCAACTCAGAGAGGTGTAATTGCATATCTTGTCAAGGATAATTTGTTGTGCTTCAGGAGACCGAATAAAGTGTATTTGCAGGTGCCAAATTGTGTGTCCCTAAGGGAATGAGTTGATCTTAGGTGAAAAGGTCGAAAATATGAGCAATAAGAGGTTGAACTAATCTAAATAATTTCAAGTGCAAATTTCTAGTCCTTGGAGGAGTGAATTATTAGAGGCGAAGCTAATTAATTCTCATCAATTTATGTGAACGAAATTCTTGCCAAGTTATCAAACCAAATTACATTTATAGATGGTCGAAGATTGTGGAGATCGAGCCACATCTGTAGGAAGGAAAAAATAATTTATGGGTGGCCGAAATATTTCCATAGCAAAGTGGGTCGAGTTGATACAACAAGGGGTCAATTTTGTATCTTCAAAGGAGTGTGAAAATGATCTTTATTAGAGGGTTGAATTACATTCATAAGGAGGCCCAAATTTCTTTCTACAGGAAGGCCAAAATATATGGAAGGGTTGAATTATCAAATAGTTCAAGGGAAAGCATTTTCATGAATCTATCCACCAAGTTTTTCCTCAAGAATTTATGTAAAAATTCCTCTATAATAACAAAAGAAGCTAGGGTTTGCAATATTCTCTCTCTCATTTATGGTTTTTTTTTTGTAAGCTAAGGTAGAGCCTCCTTTTCTATTTATATAAAAGCAAACTAAAACCACACACAGTTATTAGGTGGCCTCAACTTGCCCATTGGGAAACCAAGTCTGTTGGCCACCTATGCATATTGTAAGCCATCCAAAAATGATAAGTTATCAGTCTTTCTACCCAAGCAATATATACATAACTATTTAAAAACTAGTCTATAGTCTTAGATCCCATAAGCATGCATGTAAAAGAAAGCTAGCCGCTAAAAAACAAAAACCTGAGGTCATTGTACTCATTTATTCTTTGATGTCTTCCGGTTTTGACTCAACTGTCACTGGATCTTCAACTGAATCTCCAGGTGCTGGTGTCATTTCAATAATACATGGAATGTGTCGTTGTATACGGTCCAGTCTTATGTTCTGCTTCCAGAGCTGGAACTGGATCATTTGCAGGTCCTTTTTATAGTCTGGCATATCTCTGATGATCAAAGCCATCCCCATCAACACTTGTTCCATTGCTTTTCCTACCAGTCTTTTCATGAGCCAGTATAGCTGCAAGGTCTGTTTGAATTGGGAAAGTTTCCCTATGGTGTTCCCAGGATCTGGAACGTGGTCTTTCCATTCCTCCATTTCATCCTTAGAGTCCTTTTCCATAATTCTTTCCTCCATTTCTTCTATAATTTTTCAAATCCCAACCTCCGTTCCTTATATGCTTTTGCTGCCTCATTTATGGGTTTTTAATTTAATTGAAGTGTTGGTAAATTCTATTGTGAAAATTATTTATGTTCCTGCAAAAATATTTATGGCATATTTCTTTGAAAATAATTTCTGAGTGATTTAGTGTTGAGTCCCAAACCTGCACTTCCCTATATACCCTTTCAACCTTCTTTTTCCATTTACTTCATCCACCCAGCTATCAAATCATTGCATATTAGTCTAAAAAGAGCTTATGAAATGGTTTCCTAACTATGTTTATGATTGTTGTTTGATTTAGATTTTTTGTTCAAACAACTGCGGAAACTTATCACTTTCCGCAGCCAGCCCAAGTTTCCGCATCCATTTTGTCAAATGCTATGTTACAGGTGTCCAATGGAGAAACCGGCCACATGGGCAAGATGCAAGTGACGTGTACATGGAGTGTGTCCCCTCAGATCAGCCAAATCACTCATAAATGGTCATGGTCAACGACGGTCAAAGGAAGGGCCAAATGAGGAAGTTTGCGGTGGCACGGCTCTGTTTTGCCCACGTGAACATTTGCGTGGCACGATCCTTAATTTCTGGAGGTACTGGCACAACTATAGATGAGCCCGTGAACTGAATCGAGCAGCCACTACTCCATGGATTCAACTGCCATAATGACCATAATGCTAGATCTCAGGTCGTGGAGATTTACGTGTCTCTTGGCAGCATAAAATCTACGAATTAGTTGCAAGCATTTTCACTTATAAATAACACGTTGATATACGGTGGATAGTTAGTTTTTGGAGATGTAATTTTGACTGTTGTTATCAGCCCACTGTACTACACTTTACTTTGTTTTATTACTGCACTTTAATATATGAGAAGACATCATTCCTGAATTCAATTTGTGACTAAGTAATTGGCTGGCCGAGGTGACAGAGGGCCCCTGTAGACCAAATATTTGTATAGTTTCTTACTTACTTTCATTTACTGTTCTTACAATCATTGCTTGTATATATTTTGTGTTGTTTTGATGTTCATTGTTGTCCATATTTCCTTTATGTTTTTTTTCATAACTGTTAACTAATCAGTGCTTCTTTTACAGGTTTTTGTAGGCAGCCCGGGCAAATTTACATATTTTTTATAACTACTGACATGAGATCATCTTGTCCTTTCTGCTGATTTTCATTTAATAAGTTTAATTCCAGCATTGTCATTTCTTTCAAGTTTTGTTTTGTTTAATTCCTTTTCTGCCATTTAGACATCATATTACTTACTTGTTTATGATTTCCTTTCTATAGCCAAGTGACTCAATTAGTAAGGAATCAGAATATTACTTGTTGTAGTATGATTTAGTTTGCTTTTCTCAAGTTAGAGATTGAATTACTTATGTCATTTTCAAGAGTTGAAATATGAATGAGTAGTTAAATCTTAGTTTCATTTTATGCAATTTAATTTCCTGCAATTTAGATATCATAATACTCAGCTTGTTTATGATTACTTCCTATAGCCGGAGTGAGTCGAAAGGTGAAGGGTCAGAGTATGGGTTGAAGTAGTGTGATTTAGTTTGCTTTGCTTTCAGTCTTTGAGTTTCTTTAAGTTCAGTCTTTATTTTCTTTTTCATACAGTAGTAAGGATACTGGGCCATTGTCACTAGTTCATTGTTTTGGTACATTTACTTCTTTTGAGAATTGATTTCATTACAGTCAGTTTGGAAACCTTCTTTTTGAGAACTTTTAAGTTTGGAAAATCATTGTAGAAATCACCATTACCATCCATACTTAATTTTCAATTTTGCCATCTCACACTAGGGAATCCACAGAAGATAAACCCAAAAACAAACAAAAAAACTCAAAAATGACAAAAGAATAAGAATACGATTATCTTGCACATACAGTGCACTTCACTTCATCAGTTTACGACTCCCTGATTGACATTTTAAATAGTAATTTAGGACATTCTAAATTGACCAAACATTTTGGCGTCGTTGCCGGGGAAGTGAAACTAGGTAGCCAATTTCTTAAAAAAAAAAAAAAAAAAAAAAAATCAAGGAAGGAAAATTGATAACCTCTCAGCGTATGCTCTCCTCTTGCACTTAATGTGACCTGGAGGATCAGAAAAGAGAAAGTTATTGGTTTAATATTTTCTTGAGTATGCTCTTTTCTTGCACCTAGAGTGACCTGGAAGATCAAAAAGAGAATTATTAGCCCGACTTGAAGAAAAATAGAAAAATGGCATGCATAGAGAAAGAGATTCTAGGGGAAGGTTTTTAGCTAGAGCCAAGAGTTCGATTTTCACAACTCCATCTACTTCAAGGAATAGACAAGAGACACCTCCATCATCTCCAACTCATACTCCTAGCCTTAGGATTCCTGGAGTTCAAGAGGTAGTAGTTGAATTATGAGACTCTCCCACACCATCCATCAAATCTGAATTAGGAAAAGATCCTTTCTTTCCTTCTACAGGGAGACACATTGTAATTGAAGAAGTAGAATCACCCGAGGAAGAAGAGGGAGAAATTCCTCCTCGTTCGCCATTAGTAGAAGAACCAGAGGACTCTGAAATCTCTGAGAAAGCTATCATGACAGAGGAAGTAGTTAACAGATTTGGTAGAGGTAGAGGTAGAGGAGGGGGAGGAGGAAACAATTGAGGAGGTAGAGGTAACAATGGGGGAAATAGGGATGGAGATAACTCATTCGGATTTCTTATAGTCGATGAGGATTCTCGAGCAACAATGAAAAATATTTAACCAACTGTCCTCCCAAACTTTCATGGGTTAAGAAATGAGGATCCTGAAACATTTCTATTTGAGTTTGAGGTCGTGTGTCGAACTTATGATTATCTGGAAGACTCTCAAAAACTCAAACTTTTTCCTTCAACATTGAAAGGAGCTGCTTTGAAATGGTTCATGGGATTACTCACCCAATCCATTAGGACTTGGAATGATATGAAACAAACATTTTTGGATAGATACATGGACTATTGCATGCCCACCAATCATAAGGATGAGGTATTCAAAATGGTACAAAAAGAAGATGAAAACTTGGAGGATCTATTTGAAAGATTTTAGTATAACCTCAAAAGAGCAAAAATGAGTAACCTTGATGAAGAAACCTTGAAAGCCCTTCTATTAAAAGCCATTAGAGATGAATGGATAGATATTT
>APFE031188987.1:31978-66355 GCA_000404065.3 Pinus taeda
TCCCGGGGAAACCATCTCGCTAAAAACCCCAACTATCTGTATATTAATGATTGATTCATGTAACATTACACAACATAATACTTCTCACAAGTATCTCCACCTCTGTTACACACAATACATCTCAGATCTGAATCAATCACTCGCTCAAATCTCCTTCGCTGCTTGCCTGCCTCCGCTGCTCAATACCTTCTCAAGAACTGATGATAATTCCAAGGAAACCACGTATTTACTCGGCAAATGTGGGAAAATACGTGGGAAAACTCATTGGCATACTCAATCCCTTGATTGTGCAAGATCTGATGCACAACTATAGTCACAACTGATAGCAATCTGATTCTCTAACACCTGTCCCTGCTGAACTGAACATGCACTGACATGCAACTGAGTTAACTGATGTATTCATTAGTTTTATTATGAGTTAATAACTTGTGAATTAATTAATAACTAATTCACCCAACTCATCTCTAGTCTATTTGCCAGTTAGACTAAATACAACCAGTTTAACAAAGCTAAACTGAACACAACTCCATCAACTGCACCTCCAGTCCACTAAACTCAACTTACTTGAGTTCTAACTGAAGTCCTGCATGCAAATATTAGTCATCCCATAGGTAACCACGTATTTCCTTCTGGGATCTGCATGTACCACATCCGTAGCTCATCTGAAGTGCTCCAAGAGAATAAGACAAAGTTTATAGTCTAAATATTATTATGAGCTAATAATATTTGACTGTTCTATATTTAGACAGCAGTCACTCCGCTGTGGTGTCACTCCGCTGTGGTCTAAAAAAAGAAGTCCATCTATTTTTCCCAACTTGATCAATCATCCATAAACAGCAACCTGCAATCCATAGACATGATCCATATGTCTAAAAATAGACTTGCGCCAAAAATAGCCTGCGGGCCCACTTAGTGAAGGCGACTCTTTTCACTAAGCTCCATCATCTTGTTGCAATCTCAACAATTTTGTCAAAGGCTATGTTACAGGTGTCCAATGGAGAAACCGGCCACATGGGAAAGATGCAAGTGACGTGTACATGGAGTGTGTCCCCTCATATCAGCCAAATCACTCATAAACGGTCATGGTCAACGACGGTCAAAGGAAGGGCCAAATGAGGAAGTTTGTGGTGGCACAGCCCTATTTTTCCCACGTGAAGGTTTGCGTGGCACGATCCTCAGTTTTTGGAGGTACTGGCACAACTGTAGATCAGCCCATGAACTGAATCGAGTAGCCACCACTCCATGGATTCCACTGCCATAATGACCATAACACTAGATCTCAGGCCGTGGAGATTTACGTGTCTCTTGGCAGCATAAAATCTACGAATTAGTTGCAAGCATTTTCACTTATAAAAACCGCGTTGATATACGCTGGATAGTTAGTTTTTGGAGATGTAATTTTCACTGTTGTTATCAGCCCACTGTACTGCACTTTACTTTGTTTTATTACTGCACTTTAATATATGAGAAGACAGCATTCCTGAATTTGATTTGGGACTAAGTAACTGGCTGGCCGAGGTTACAGAGGGCCCTTGTACACCAAAGCTTTGTATAGTTTCTTACTTGCTTTCATTTACTGTTCTTACAATCATTGCTTGTATATATTT
The DNA here is from genome assembly GCA_000404065.3 of Pinus taeda. NCBI lineage: Eukaryota > Viridiplantae > Streptophyta > Pinopsida > Pinales > Pinaceae > Pinus > Pinus taeda. The sequence continues at coordinate 33,586 of APFE031188987.1, forward strand.
TGTGCTGTTTTGATGTTCATTGCTGTCCATATTTCCTTTATGTTTTTTTTCATAACTGTTAGCTGATCAGTGCCTCTTTTACAGGTTTTTGTAGGCAGCCTGGGCAAATTTACATATTTTTGATAACTACTTACATGAGATCATCTTGTCATTTCTTCTGATTTTCATTTACGAAGTTTAATTCCAGCATTGTCATTTCTTTCAAGTTTTGTTTTGTTTAATTACTTTTCTGCCATTTAGACATCATATTTCTTACACCTTTCTATAGCCAAGCGACTCAATTAGTAAGGAATCATAATATTACTTGTTGTAGTATGATTTAGTTTGCTTTCCTGCAAGTTAGAGATTGAATTACTTATGTCATTTTCAAGAGTTGAAATATGAATGAGTAGTTAAATCTTAGTTTCCTTTTAAGCAATTTAATTTCCTGCAATTTAGATATCATAATACTCAGCTTGTTTATGATTACTTCCTATAGCCGGAGTGAGTCGAAAGGTGAAGGGTCAGAGTATGGGTTGAAGTAGTATGATTTAGTTTGCTTTGCTTTCAGTGTTTGAGTTGCTTTAAGTTCAGTTTTTATTTTCATTTTCATACAGCAGTAAGGATACTGGGCCATTGTCACTAGTTCATTGTTTTGGTACATTTACTTCTTTTTGAAAATTGATTTCATTACAGTCAGTTTGGAAAATCATTGTAGAAATCACCATTACCATCCATACTTAATTTTCAATTTCGCCATCTCACACTAGGGAATCCACAGAAGATAAACCCAAAAACAAACAAAAAAACTCAAAGACAATTCTATAATGGCCTTCTTAATCTCCTCCTTAAATCTTTTGGGTTTCCTATATCGTGTGGTGATGAATGGCTTGGCCCCCTCCTCTAATTCTATAGTATGATCGAAAGCCATGATTGTTGGTCTACTTGGAAAAATATTCCTAAAGGCCTTCTGGTGCTTATTCAACAAAATCTGGATATTTGTTGGGTAATGCCTATCCCAATCTGATGCCTTTTGTTGCTTCACCATGCACTATGCAAACCATGCTATTTCTCAATGTCAAAAAATAGCTTCCATTTTCTTAGTGGTGACCACTCTTGGAGCATCATTGGTCATTCCTCTTAGAAGCACCCTTTTTCCTTTTTCCATGTCATAATTCATTTTTACAGTATGGTAATCCTTCCAATGCCTTCCTGGAGATCTCCTCATTACTTTCTCTGTCTGGTGATATGATTGAGACATGAGATCATGAAGCAACAAATCCTTGCAAATTTAGATGCAACAACATGTGCAAAGTTATTCTTGCCACATGTGGGGCATGTTACTTGGTGAGTTACACAGAGGAGTCTGCTTATGGATTAGAACATAATCTTAGTTCCCTTGACCGGATCTACAAAATACCATGGGCAAAAAACCATCATGCCCAAAACCATGTGCAAAACCTATGCACAAAACCATCGGTAGGTACTCACCTAATATAGGGTCCAAAAAAGAATATCTCGAGGGGTAGACCTTGTACAAGGGGGCTACTGCGCCCTTAAAATCCCTTTGTGACTCCCGCGTGCATTCAACTAGTCATGGAAAGAATATAACACACACCCAACAAGTATGTGCCTACCTATTATTCCCACATGTAAGGTGTGTTACTTAAAATATGCATTTTTTTAATATTGGACAATTTGATATGAATGAAACTCTCTTGTTCTCGAAAAAGAAGTGGAAAACAAATTAGCAAACAAGATATCATTATAATTATCCTTTCAATGTTAATGAGAAATTTTGTGATCCTTATTATATATTTTAAACTTATTAAATCTAATATATACATTTAATATTTCTCAAATCTATAACTAGTGCAATAGTAGGGAAATTTTTAATGATGGAAATTTATCTTAAAGTTCATAAACTTTGGCTAATGTTACTAGTCTCTAATAGAGAAATTGTAAAATGTTTGATGATCTTTTTGTAAAAATATTGAGATTTCTAATTATTTATATTAGTCTATATAAGATCTTGGCAAAAAATTTAGCCCTGAGGGTTAGCTCAATTGGTGGAGTCCCCATCATTAAAGCACCGAGATCAAACTCTGTAGGAAGTGATCCGTAACCACATAGCAAAAAAACCTAAAAACTTGACAATTTTTAAGTTAAAATAATGGAAAATGTATGGGAAATTAGCCCATCTACGAATAATAGCCCCTAAAATTTCCCTCACTTACTACATGATACATTTGATGTTGCTAAAATTAAAAAAATTCATAAAAACTAACTAAATTATGACTTTATTTCAAATTATTGTCATTCTTATTTATAAAAGGAATTAATATATAAGGTAAACATTTGTTCATTTAAAAAAAATGGAACAAGATTCTTAACCATGAAGATTACTCTCATGTTGTCATGTAGATTCTTATTATATAAATAGGTTTTGTTACCACGTAACTAAAAATCAAAACTCACTTCATATAACACTTGTTGATGACATTTTTTTAATTAATCAATTTAATTAAAAGGACAAAAAGGACATAACTACTTTAGAAATAAATTTCAACCTTTGATTTGTGGGTCCTATGAATATTCTAAAAAAAATTGTGGAAGTTAAATTCCTCCCATCCACATAATAGTTATTGATAATTAAATTAAAATTTTAAAAACTCTATTATAAAATAAACACGTCTATCAGAAAATTATATATTATATATTTATAGATATTTTTGGAGTTATAAATAAAATATTTCACTTAAATACACTCTTAAAGTTGACCTTACTCCAAAGGAAAAAAATTTAAAAGTAAAATAATTTAATTACTTTAACATAGAAATTTTTAATATAAATATTAATAATAGTATATTTTTCCTTGGTCAATGGGACCCAAGGGCTTGGGGGAGATTGGACCCTCTGACCTCCCCTGGCCCACAAGCAAGGCCTGAACCCAAGGACTTCGAGGAGATTGGACCCTCTGACCTCCCCTGGCCCACAAGCAAGGCCTAAACCCAAGGGCTTCGGGGAGATTGGACCTTGTGACCTCCCTCGGCCCACAAGCAAGGCTTGAACCCAAGGGCTTTGGGGAGATTGGACCTTGTGACCTCCCCTGGCCCATAAACAAGGCCTGAACCCAAGGGCTTTGGGGAGATTGGACCCTGTGACCTCCCCCCGGCCCACAAGCAAGGCCTGAACCCAAGGGCTTCAAGGAGATTGGACCTTGTGACCTCCCCTGGCCCACAAGCAAGGCCTGAACCCAAGGACTTCGGGGAGATTGGACCCTGTGACCTCCCCTGGCCCACAAGCAAGGCCTAAACCCAAGGGCTTCGGGGAGATTGGACCCTGTGACCTCCCCCGGCCCACAAGCAAGGCCTGAACCCAAGGGCTTTGGGGAGATTGGACCTTGTGACCTCCCCTGGCCCACAAGCAAGCCCTGAACCCAAGGTGTAACGCCCTGGCTAATCGGGTAGGTGCACGACGGTGGGTGGGCGCCCCGCACGACGGGCGGGCGACCCGTGCACGATGGGCGGACACATTCCAACACCGGGCGCACGTAGTATTGTTGAGCGTAGGCGACCCGGGCACGACGGGTGGGCGCCCCGCACGATGGGCGGGCGACCCGTGCACTGTGGGCGGACGCGTTCAACATCGGGCGCAAGGGTTATGAGCGCGGGCGAGCGGTTATAACAAACATCGGAGTGGGAAAACGCATGGCGGGTACCCGTGCACGACGGGCGACCCAGGCGAGCGACCCGTGCACGGTGAACCGGCGGGCATACACGATAGAGCCAAGCTGTGGGTGCGAGCTGGCGAACAGGTCCAACAAAACGCATTGCAGGCACACAGGAGTAACGGGTGACGATTGGGTGTAAGCTACGGACAGAGCGACGGTGGGCGGGTGCCCCGCACGGCGGGCGGGCGACCCGTGCACGAGGAATTGCGAGCGGGTCTGCGGTGTATCACCCGGCGGAACAGCGAACGAGGAGCGCGGGCAAGTGCGGTTGCAGCAGCAGCAGAGAATGTGTAGGCACGGCAGAACGATGGGCGGGTGCCCAGCGGGTGACCCATGCATGATGGGCGGGCAACCCGGGTGGGCGACCCGACCGTGTGACAAAGGTGGCAGCAACGCGACGAAAGATTGTAACATGTGCGACGATGGAAAAAGCGCTTAATAAACTAAGCATTGAACCTATGTGTAGATGCGACGGTTTATAAGCGGGGCCGACGTGTTAATACTTGTGTATGGGCGGATATGGCGAATTATAGGGGTCGGCCTTAAGGCTAGACGCCCTTCCATAAACCCATGATAACATACGTATAAATATGGAGGCTTGTACACATATATAAATATGTGTGGTTATTAAAATAAGACATATTATATGGTGGCTTGGATGCACATATAAATATGTGTGGATAATTAAATAAAATATAATATATTTTAATACAATATGTGGGCTTACATATAATATGGTGGGGTCGGCCATGAGTAATGCACCCCCCTTAAACATATGGAGGAAAGCGTATAAATTATGGAGCATGAAGCTCATTTGCTCCATCGACTTTCGCTCAAGTCTTCCTTCACATAAGGACAAGGGAGAAATGCGAGCTCATGAGGATGTGCGCATTCTTCATGCGCATAAGGAGTGAGGGATTTCACATATCTTATGATTGGATTATGTAAAAGGTGGCACGGTTGAGGAAGGTTTTGTACACGGTATTATGCAGGATTGTATGAGGGTGTGAGTACCCGTTCTTGGGCAAAGGTGCATAATGGTGTATGTAAAAGGCTATCTTATGCCTTATTGTAATTATTTCTAAGTGTTGGCTTTGGGTTACGCCAGGCACACTTGTGTTGTATTATTGAAGAATCTGATATAATATATTGTGGGCAGACTTTACCGGGAGTAGCCCCTCCCTTTACACTTGTGTGCAAATGTTATGTTCTCGGTTTATTTGTATATCGGTTCGTGAATGTATTAAGTGTAAAGATAAAAGATTTTACTTGGTTCTTAATAATAAACTAAGTATGGTTATGTGGAAGGCGTAGTCCATATGCACGATTATTGAACAAAGAACGTGCACGGTGGTGCCGCACCTGCCCAATTAGAAAAAAAAAAGATTGGGGGCGTGACAGGTGGTATCAGAGCTCGGTCTAGAGCTGGTGAGCAGGGTTTCTCGTGACAGTGGAAGCAGGTACTTGCGAAGTGAAGGAAGCCTTTTTCACATGAAGTGAAACTAGGACCGGTTCATGGTTGCAGGAACTTGGTAAAGCTATTAAAGGTTAGAACCGGGTTTCATGGAGTAGGGCAGACAGTACTATGTGCTGGGCATATGATTTGGGCACTTGTCAGGTGGACAAGTGGGACTGCGTATGGACAGGTATACACGGTTTGGGCGTTTGAACAAAGTACGAGCCGGGGAAAACGAAGTACAAGGTATGGCAGGTTTTGAAGAACTCTTGGTTATCTTGTACCGGTTGGAAAAGATAGAAGAAGATGCTGCAGACTTGTTCAGGATGGAAGTCGAACTTGAGGATGATCAAGTTGGACTAGGATCGCACAGTTTGTGGGCATGGACAGATGAGGACACTCGTATGGAAGAACACCATGATGATGAGGACATGATGGATGATGAACTTGAAGCTGATGAAGTTGGGCCAGGACCGTGCAGCTTGTCAACATGGATGGATGAAGACTTGGATGAGGACACTCATATGGAGGGACCTCACGACAGTGATGATAAAGTAAGTATTGGTACTTGTGTTTCATTTGGGCATTTGGTAAATGGACTGTATGTTGGGAGAGGCAAAACCAGTTTGCCTATGCTAGAGGACATCTTACCATGGATGTTCATGATGGAACCTTGTACGGAGAAGCAAGGATTATCAACCGTTGCCGGACTTGTTGGGGCCACTTGTGACCTTGTGATGAAAGGTGCAAGGACCCGTGACAATGGTGGAACCTGATGATCGTTGTGGATGATTGGGTCATGCTTTAGCCACATGGCTAAGTGCCCAGCATGACTCATGGACAGTCGAAGAGGGCACACACTTGATGATGTTTTGGGTGGACTTCTCATGGCCGAGACCAAGAGATAGTCTTGATGGACACTTTGGTGGAGGAGCTATGATGAAGGGAACTCACGACATGACTTGATGATGAGGTTGGTGACCGAGTTCACTAAACCGAAGATTGCAGCTTGGATGAGGATGGCCGATGTTGTGATGTACTTGGTTGGACTACATGGACAACATAGTCATGGACATCAGGTTGGAGACTTGAGGATGGCACATTTCAGATGATGAAGAGGGCTTCATGGACCTGAATGAGGTACATCGAGAGTTGATTACGTGGATGGAGTTGTGGGCAACTATGGAGCATTCCTACTACATGGAGAGCTGAGGCATCTTGCAGGGGCCTTTTAGCCAAGACTTGTATGCTTGCTAAGATGTTGGTTGGGGACGGTTTATAGAGCTCATGATGACATGAGATGGTCGTGACTTTAGGGACTTCATACATGGTGGACTTAGAGATCTGATGCATTATGGAGCTGAGGTCAGGAGACTTTGATGCAGTATGGGATGCATACTTCCAAAGTACATGCATAGGACATGGCTTGGAAGAGTGACTTGATGTGGAGGATCAATGAGACACTTTGAGGTGATGGGGTCACAATGATGATGATCTTGGCAGGGAGCTACCAAGATGGTGTGTTGTCGGGACGACAACGTTTTCGGGTGGAGGAGAGTGTAACGCCCTAGCTAATCGGGCAGGTGCACGATGGTGGGTGGGCGCCCCGCACGACGGGCGGGCGACCCGTGCATGATGGGCGGACACATTCCAACACCGGGCGCACGTAGTATTGTTGAGCGTAGGTGACCCGGGCACGACGGGCAGGCGCCCCGCACGACGGGCGGGCGACCCGTGCACGGTGGGCGGACGCGTTCAACATCGGGCGCAAGGGTTATGAGCGCGGACGAGTGGTTATAACAAACCACGGAGTGGGCAAACGCATGGCGAGTACTCGTGCACGACGAGCGAGCGACCCGGGCGGGTGACCCACGAACGACCCGTGCACGGTGAACCGGCAGGCATACACGACAGAGCCAAGCTGCGGGTGCACGCTGGCGGACAGGTCCAACAAAATGCATTGCAAGTGCACAGGAGTAACGGGTGACGATTGGGTGTAAGCTGCGAATAGAGCGACGGTGGGTGGGCGCCCCGCACAGCGGGCGGGTCTGCGGTGTATCACCCGGCGGAACAGCAAATGAGGAGCGCGGGCAAGCGTGGTTGCAGTAGCGGCAGAGAACGTGTAGGCACGGCGGAACGATGGGCGGGCGCCCGGCGGGTGACCCATGCACGATGGGCGGGCAACCCGGGTGGGCGACCCGACCGTGTGACAAAGGCGGTAGCAATGCGACGAAAGATTATAACATGTGCGACGATGGAAAAAGCGCTTAATAAACTAAGCATTGAACCTATGTGTAGATGCGATGGTTTATAAGCGGGGCCGACGTGTTAATACTTGTGTATGGGCGGATATGGAAAATTATAGGGGTCGGCCTTAAGGCTAGACGCCCTTCCATAAACCCATGATAACATACGTATAAATATGGAGGCTTGTACACATATATAAATATGTGTGGTTATTAAAATAAGATATATTATATGGTGGCTTGGACGCACATATAAATATGTGTGGATAATTAAATAAAATATAATATATTTTAATACTATACGTGGGCTTACATATAATATGGTGGGGTCGGCCATGAGTAATGCACCCCTCTTAAACATATGGAAGAAAGCGTATGAATTATGGAGCATGAAGCTCATTTGCTCCATCGACTTTCGCTCAAGTCTTCCTTCGCATAAGGACAAGGGAGAAATGCGAGCTCATGAGGATGTGTGCATTCTTCATGCGCATAAGGAGTGAGGGATTTCGCATATCTTATGATTGGATTATGTAAAAGGTGGCACGGTTGAGGAAGGTTTTGTACACGGTATTATGCAGGATTGTATGAGCGTGTGAGTACCCGTTCTTGGGCAAAGGTGCATAATGGTGTATGTAAAAGGCTGTCTTATGCCTTATTGTAATTATTTCTATGTGTTGGCTTTGGGTTACGCCAGGCACACTTGTGTTGTATTATTGAAGAATCTGATATAATATATTGTGGGCAGACTTTACCGGGAGTTGCCCCTCCCTTTACACTTGTGTGCAAATGTTATGTTCTCGGTTTATTTGTATATCGGTTCGTGAATGTATTAAGTGTAAAGATAAAATATTTTACTTGGTTCTTAATAATAAACTAAGCATGGTTATGTGGAAGGCGTAGTCCATATGCACGATTATTGAACAAAGAACGTGTGCGGTGGTGCCGCACCCGCCCAATTAGAAAAAAAAAAGATTGGGGCCGTGACAGGTGGTATCAGAGCTCGGTCTAGAGCTGGTGAGCAGGGTTGCTCGTGACAGTGGAAGCAAGTACTTGCAAAGTGAAGGAAGCCGTTTTCACACGAAGTGAAACTAGGACCGGTTCATGGTTGCAGGAACTTGGTAAAGCTAGTAAAGGTTAGAACCGGGTTTCGTGGAGTAGGGCAGACGGTACTACGTGCTGGGCATACGATTTGGGCACTTGTCAGGTGGACAAGTGGGACTGCGTATGGACAGGTATACACGGTTTGGGCGTTTGAACGAAGTACGAGCCAGGGAAAACGAAGTACAAGGTATGGCAGGTTTTGAAGAACTCTTGGTTGTCTTGTACCGGTTGGAAAAGATAGAAGAAGATGCTGCAGACTTGTTCAGGATGGAAGTCGAACTTGAGGATGATCAAGTTGGACTAGGATCGCACAGTTTGTGGGCATGGACAGATGAGGACACTCGTATGGAAGAACACCATGATGATGAGGACATGATGGATGATGAACTTGAAGCTGATGAAGTTGGGCCAGGACCGTGCAGCCTATCAACATGGATGGATGAAGACTTGGATGAGGACACTCATATGGAGGGACCTCACGACAGTGATGATAAAGTAAGTATTGGTACTTGTGTTTCATTTGGGCATTTGGTGAATGGACCGTATGCTGGCAGAGGCAAAACCAGTTTTCCTATGCTAGAGGACATCTTACCATGGATGTTCATGATGGAACCTTGTATGGAGAAGCAAGGATTATCAACCGTTGCGGGACTTGTTGGGGCCACTTGTGACCTTGTGATGAAAGGTGCAAGGACCCGTGACAAGGGTGGAACCTGATGATCGTTGTGGATGATTGGGTCATGCTTTAGCCACATGGCTAAGTGCCCTGCATGACTCATGGACAGTCGAAGAGGGCACACACTTGATGATGTTTTGGGTGGACTTCTCATGGCCGAGACCAAGAGATAGTCTTGATGGACACTTTGGTGGAGGAGCTATGATGAAGGGAACTCACAACATGACTTGATGATGAGGTTGGTGACCGAGTTCACTAAACCGAAGATTACAGCTTGGATGAGGATGGCCGATGTTGTGATGTACTTGGTTGGACTACATGGACAACATAGTCATGGACATCAGGTTGGAGACTTGAGGATGGCACATTGCAAATGATGAAGAGGGCTTCATGGACCTGAATGAGGTACATCGAGAGTTGATTACGTGGATGGAGTTGTGGGCAACTATGGAGCATTCCTACTACATGGAGAGCTGAGGCATCTTGCAGGAGCCTTTTAGTCGAGACTTGTATGCTTGCTAAGATGTTGGTTGGGGACGGTTTATAGAGCTCATGATGACATGAGATGGTCGTGACTTTAGGGACTTCATACATGGTGGACTTAGAGATCTGATGCATTGAGGAGCTGAGGTCAGGAGACTTTGATGCAGTATGGGATGCATACTTCCAAAGTACATGCATAGGACATGGCTTGGAAGAGTGACTTGATGTGGAGGATCGATGAGACACTTTGAGGTGATGGGGTCACAATGATGATGATCTTGGCAAGGAGCTACCAGGATGCTGTGTTATCGGGACGACAACGTTTTCGGGTGGAGGAGAGTGTAACGCCCTGGCTAATCGGGCAGGTGCACGACGGTGGGCGAGCGGCCCGCACGATGGGCGGGCGACCCGTGGACGATGGGCGGACACATTCCAACACCGGGCGCACGTAGTATTGTTGAGCGTAGGCGACCCAGGCACGACGGGCGGGTGCCCCGCACGACGGGCGGGCGACCCATGCACGGTGGGCGGACGCGTTTAACATCGGGCGCAAGGGTTATGAGCACGGGCGAGCGGTTATAACAAACAGCGGAGTGAGCAAACGCATGGTGGGTACCCGTGCACGACGAGCGGGCGACCAGGGCAGGCGACCCACGAACGACCCGTGCACAACGGGCGACCCAGGCGAGCGACCCGTGCATGGTGAACCGGCGGGCATACACGACAGAGCCAAGCTGCGGGTGCGAGCTGGCGGACAGGTCCAACAAAACGCATTGCAGGCACACAGGAGTAACGGGTGACGATTGGGTGTAAGCTACGGACAGAGCGACGGTGGGCGGGCGCCCCGCATGGCGGGCGGGCGACCCGTGCACGAGGAATTGCGAGCGGGTCTGCGGTGTATCACCCGGCGGAACAACGAACGAGGAGCGCGGGCAGGCGCGGTTGCAGCAGCGGAAGAGAACGTGTAGGCACGGCGGAATGATGGGCGGGCACCCGGCGGGTGACCCATGCACGATGGGCGGGCAACCCGGGTGGGCGACCCGACCGTGTGACAAAGGCGGCAGCAATGCGACGAAAGATTGTAACATGTGCGACGATGGAAAAAGCGCTTAATAAACTAAGCGTTGAACCTATGTGTAGATGCGACAGTTTATAAGCGGGGCCGACGTGTTAATACTTGTGTATGGGCAGATATGGCGAATTATAGGGGTCGGCCTTAAGGCTAGACGCCCTTTCATAAACCCATGATAACATATGTATAAATATGGAGGCTTGTACAGATATATAAATATGTGTAGTTATTAAAATAAGACATATTATATGGTGGCTTGGACGCACATATAAATATGTGTGGATAATTAAATAAAATATAATATATTTTAATACAATACGTGGGCTTACATATAATATGGTGGGGTCAGCCATGAGTAATGCACCCCCCTTAAACATATGGAGGAAAGCGTATAAATTATGGAGCATGAAGCTCATTTGCTCCATCGACTTTCGCTCAAGTCTTCCTTCGCATAAGGACAAGGGTGAAATGTGAGCTCATGAGGATGTGTGCATTCTTCATGCGCATAAGGAGTGAGGGATTTCACATATCTTATGATTGGATTATGTAAAAGGTGGCACGGTTGAGGAAGGTTTTGTACACGGTATTATGCAGGATTGTATGAGCGTGTGAGTACTCGTTTTTCGGCAAAGGTGCATAATGGTGTATGTAAAAGGTTGTTTTATGCCTTATTGTAATTATTTCTAAGTGTTGGCTTTGGGTTACGCCAGGCACACTTGTGTTGTATTATTGAAGAATCTGATATAATATATTGTGGGCATACTTTACCGGGAGGTGTCCCTCCCTTTACACTTGTGTGCAAATGTTATGTTCTCGGTTTATTTGTATACTGGTTCGTGAATGTATTAAGTGTAAAGATAAAAGATTTTACTTGGTTCTTAATAATAAACTAAGTATGGTTATGTGGAAGGCGTTGTCCATATGCACGATTATTGAACAAAGAATGTGCACGGTGGTGCCGCACTCGCCCAATTAGAAAAAAAAAAGATTGGGGGCGTGACACAAGGGCTTCGGGGAGATTGGACCCTGTGACCTCCCCCCGGCCCACAAGCAAGGCCTGAACCCAAGGGCTTCGAGGAGATTGGACCTTGTGACCTCCCCTCCCTTGGCCCACAAGTAAGGCCTGAACCCAAGGGCTTCTGGGAGATTGGACCCTATGACTTCTCAATAGCGAGGCACTGATTTTAACCAATTGAGCTAACCCTTGGAGCTATCAATAATAATATATTATTCAAAAATACAATTTAAATAATGATAAATTATAAATGAGATTAAAAAAACACAAATTTATAAAGTACTAAAAAATTAATCTCTTAAGATAATTTTTTTTTCAAATTTTACCTGAATAAATAATTTTCATATAATGAAATTGGATAAACGACGTGATTAAGATAAACGTGAAACGACTATACGGTAATAACAACAAACCATTTATTCAATTAATACTCCTTTCCAACCTAAAGAACCTCACTCACCGTCTCGTCTATTCAAGTGCCTCAAACTTCCTAAAAATACGCGCCATGCCTCCTTATTATTAGTTTCTTTAGGCTTCCCACGCCCATCGCGAATGAAAAGATTCAGAGTTTTGGTAAGGTTCAACAAAATTAAATCGAATCATTCGAGGACAAAGTTAATGTTTCAAAGTTGTAAAGTTAAACAAAACTTAAATACTAATAACTATATATACTATTCACGAATCTAATCAATGAGTTCGTAAAAGTGAAGCATTGAAGTCTTATTATAGGAATAAATATATATATCAGAGTGTCGACATGTAATTAATTAATACTAGCAGTAGCCTTTTTATATTTCTTTTATATATATATAATAATATTAATACCAGCACTAATTCTTTTATATTTCATTTGTATATATAAAATTAATACTAGCATTAGCTCTTTTAGTTGTACGAGAAATATAAAAGAGTTACTGCTAGTATTAATTATATGTCGACACTGTTTAATTTAGTTCTTTGAAAAGTCCCAACTGCAATTTCCTCAGACATCTACAAAATAATAGCCAATTGAACATAACCATGAGTTGAGTTGAAAAGAATAAAAACCACAAATATAAACACTGTTTCTCTATATATTCTGATTTGTATTAGAGATATTTACACTCTAGTATATGAGCCACTGTGCACCAGTGACTACACCGATTATGCATGGACCCACTCCAACGGTACCCAATTTATTCACTGTACAAAGTACCAACTCCTATTTCTCAAACCCAGCGAAATTTCCACCTCCCATTGCATGAAGGTAGGTTTTCTATGTCAGACACCGCGTCATTCATTCAAAAACGCCTCAAAACGAAAAGACGAGATGACCGAATGGGTTCTTCCGCCCTTAAGGTACTGTTTTTTTAACATTTTTCGACTGAAAAAAAGGTACTGTTTTTAACAGCAACGTGCCCACGCTCATGTCCGTTGTGAGGGCTCGGGTGGACAGCACACCAAAGGACATATGGCTAACATCAAACCTCAGTCTACGGTGCTTTACTAAGTTATACAACACGACATCCCATCGTTTGCCGAAAGCCATTCAGTATTTCTCATTTCTATAGTCCACACCCTCAGAAAAATGTGGTCCAGTCAAATTAGACGGGGTTGCATAGGGCATGAGTGGTGATCCATGGATGCTCTGCAGCAAAATTAATATTTCTTATCAATATTCCATGGATCTTACAGAAATCGACAACAATTTGTATTGAAGCTGCATTAATATTCAGTATTAATGGTAGAAAAGAGGGAATACCTAGCACTTGGTGTGCGCTGAGTCTCCTGGTAACGTCTCTGGATAGCATCAGGCGTATCAAGTCCTTGGCAGACTGAGATATTGAGAGCCACCGATCAGTTGGGAAGCGAAGGCGCCCACACAGGACTGCCTCAAATATCTCCTGCGGTGTTTCTCCCACAAAAGGAGCAACTCCACTAAGCATTATGTACAGAATTACCCCTGCGCTCCACACATCCACTTTCTCATTGTAATCCTTCCCTCCCAACACCTCCGGTGCTACGTAATACGGAGTACCCACAATTCCTTGAATCGATTCTTCCCCTGCATCCGTTGATGTGAGAATTTCAACCATGGGATTCATCGATCCATACCCAAAAGTTTCATGGACTTGTATGGCAAGGAAAGGGGGCAAACATAATAAACATACCTGGAGAGAAAAAGGAGGCGTGCCCAAAGTCTGCAAGCTTGATTTGAGAAATGGAAGTAGAATGATCCGTAAAGAGAATGTTGTCAGGTTTTATATCTCGGTGGACGATTCCAATGGAGTGGCAGTAGCTGATGGCCTCCATGAGCTTCTGCAGGACGGTGGCGGCCTCCTCCTCGGAGAAGGGTGCTCTATTATTCCTGCTAACGATTCTGTCGAACAGATCTCCGCCTGAGCATAACTCCATTACCAAATGGACAATCTCATCGTCCTCATAAGCATGGTGAAGGGCAACCACAGCGGGGTGACCCGCAACATACTGCATGATCTTGCTTTCGTTGTCGAGGCATTCTCTGTCGAATGAATCTTGAAGGACATCTGATTTTGTTATGGTCTTGCAGGCGGCCTGTTGCCCACTTTGCTTGTTCAAGCATCTCCTGATCACCCCGAACCTGCCTCTGCCGATCACTTCGTCTTGCAATTGGTAGTTTTGAAGGAGAGCATCCGTCATTTTGACTGGCGTTGTCTGTGTGTTCCTGGTTTTCGAATACAAGATGGGTGGATCGGTAAAGCTGCAGGGATACTTAATAAGCAAGTTTTTAAGTCGATTTAGGTTGTTAAAAAAGCAACCTGGCAGCGAAGGGAGGTATTCGTTACAGGGTATCGGAATCGTTGGGGGAGAATATTCGTGTCATCTCTGACGGTTGGGCAGCCCTCACGAAATTGACCGATGGATTCCAAATTTGTAGACCAAAAGGTTGCAATTTTGGCACGTGGTAATTGATAGTAAGAAGAAATACCGCGGCACCCAATGTTTAGAATCTAATGTAGGAATACATTTTAATGTTAACTCATGTATATATAGATTATTGATTTTAACTAATATATTTGGCAGTTGTCTATAATGCGACTTTTTGGAAGTCTTTCTGGTGAGTTTTTCTGGTAAAAATCCGGCAGCAATTTATTGGAATCGCAAGTTTGATAGCTAGTTTCTGCACAATCAAAGCCTCCCAGGGGTTTTCCAGGTGCTGAATCCAAATATGCAATTAAAAAACCATTTTAACTGCAACAAATCAAGATTTAACCTCAATTTCTTCCACCGGATTCCGTCACCGGAATCTCCAAAAAGTCGCATTATAGACAACTCCATATATTTGTGATATTGATATTATTTTATAAGTGTTTATGATTTTTTTTGTTCGGCGGAGTATTTTTAGGTTGTATTTATTTGTTTGTTAAGGAGGATTTTTTTGTTTGGTTTAAAATTCAGTAAGAATTTATGAGAATGATCTTTGAGTTAACTTTTTTATAATCATAGTAAGTTAGGGGATTTTTAAAATGCTGAATTCAAATATATATTTAAAAGCATATTTTAAACGATAAAAAGTTGTAATTTAGTCGAGAAAAAAGTTTAACCAAATTTAAAGTTAAAAACCCTAAAACTTATAATAATTAAACTCTCTTAATGGTTAGCGAAAACAATAAATAAAAAAAAAATTAAACCAAAAAAAATATTTTCAGCTTAAAATTTAATAAAAAAAATTCAAATTAATATTTTATAATTTAATTACATTAAAAATATTAATTTTATTTTTATATTTTTATGTATTGGAAAGTTTTTTGTCACACTTTGGTGGGCATCGTGAGGGAAGGAATTATAAGTCCTTAAGTAAGTCCAAAGTAAGAGTTAGAAGGGGCGGAGTTGTACGACATGGACTTTGAATGTATGATGGCGCTTCCAGAAACGGAGTGCCCCCATTGGGTTTTCCGCACGTATTTGAAATCCACGGTCCACCCTTAACCTGCGGTATATTGAAACTTATTTTTTTCCACGGCGGTCCGACGGAGAGGTTTTTTTTTTTTTTTTTTAATTTGTGTGTGTTTATCAACGTCAGATTGGCGAGTTTTTTTTTTTTTTAATGTGTTGTGAACATGGTTTTTCAACTTATGAAATTGACAACCGTAAAGACCGATAGAACCAGTATAACATGGTCTCATTTTTTGTCGGTGGGTATACTTCAAAAATTAGTTGTTTAATCCAATTAAGTAGTTTAAATATTTTATTGTTTTTAAAATTATTAAATTTATTTATATATTTAAAAAATAGAATTTTAAATGGCAAAAATTTATGATTTTTCAAAATAATATATTATTAAGAAAAGAAATCCATAAGTGTATTGCTTTTAAAAGGAAATTGGAATTTATATCATGAGTATGAAAAGTCATTTCTTACTCGTGAAACATACCAGATCCAAGAAAGAACTTTCTTCTAAAAACAAAAAGAGACAACATTACTTAAAATAGAGTAATGGTCTAAGATGCCTTTACATATTAGTTTATAGAGAGGATTGTGATAGCTAAAAACAAAAAGAGACAACATTACTCAAAATAGAGTAATGCTCTAAGATGCTTCTACATATTAGTTTTTATAGCAAAGGATACATTAAAAGACATGACATGCCTAAGCTTAGGGGTTTGAATATGAGACTGTAACTTGGACGAGTTCTTTTGGGTTCTTGAAGGTTCTCCTTGCCATAGGAAGTATGCCAAGATGTTGTACTATTCTTTCCATTATGTGATCCAAGTCCCTCAGGTGTTGGTGTAAGTGCTCCAAGGAATGAAGAACATCCTCACGATGCTCGTGTCGGTCCAAAAGGGTGTGCCCTAGTAAGAATTCCAACTACCAATAAAGGTCAACAATTTGCAAATATTGGTTGAACTGGCCCCTTGTGTGCCGTATGTCTGAGATCCAATCTACCCATTCTACAAGGACCTCCATATCTGAGAGGGGAGTTCTACTCCTAGGGATGAAATGCCTTTGCAACCTCAAGTGACTCTTGATTCATTTGACAAGTGGGGCATGGATTTCATTGGGCCCATTGATCCACCATCAGGCTAAAAAAAGTACATAATTGTGTGCAATGATTATTTGACAAAGTGGGTTGAAAGCAAGGCTGTCAAGGTAGCAACAAAAGAGAAAGTGGTTGAGTTCTTGAGGGAGAATGTGTTTTACAAGTTTGGGTACCCTAGAGAGCTAGCCACTTATCAGGGCACTCAATTCACCTCACACCTGATTGGAAATTTATTGAGTCATCATAAGATCAAGCACAGGAAGTCTACTACTTATCATCCATAGGCCAAGGACAAGTAGAGGTTACCAACAAAGCATTGGAAGGCATTCTCACAAAGGTTGTGAGCCGCAACAAAAAATATTGAGCTAATAGACTAGTGGATGCCACTTGGGCCTATAATACAACCTGGAAGACAACCACTGGCTTCGACCCTTATGACTTGGTCTATGGGAAGAAGGTTCTGCCCTCCATTGAGTTTCAGTACAACACTTTGAGAATGGAAGCATAGTTGGATTTGGATGTTACTAAGGCACAACAAGAGAGGTTGCTCCAGCTCAGTGGTTTAGATGAATTCAGGATGCAAGTCTTCCTACACACAGAGGTGACTCAAGTATAAAGAAAGGTTTGGCATGAAAAAAACATCAAAGACAAAGTTTTTCAAGAAGGTGATTGGGCTCTGCTATATGACTCCAGGTTCAAGGACTTCAAAGGCAAATTGATGACTAGGTGGTTGGGCCCATATCTGATAGAGAAATGCCATGACAATGGAGCTATGCAAATAAGAACCATTGATGAAGAAGGTACCCCCTTGCTGGTCAATGGATATAGAATGAAAGCTTATAAAATACCTTTGTCAAGGGAAGAGTTCATCAATACCATCAGTAAGGAAGTGAATGTGCTTAAAAGTGTCTCAACTTCCAGCTCACAAAATTCTTGAAGACTGTTTTATTTTTGAAAAAAATGAAAAAAAAGAAAGAAGGAAAAACAATAAGGGACCTAGGTGAAAACCTCCTTTGAGGTGCATGGCGCAAGAAGACAGGTGGAAAACCTCCTTTGAGGTGACTTGTGTGTCTTTCAAAAAGAAAAGAGAAAAGAAAAAAACAAATGACATGGCAGGGACCTCAAACTTGCCCACTAATAAAATTTTGTGATTTTTGCAGGTTTTTAAAGGAAACAAAGGACTAAAAGTTAAGATGACAGCAAGCCAAGTAGCACCCCATTCTTCCTTCATTCACTTCATATGTCCCATGTATACCATGTCTCCATCATCCATCCTCATTTCCAGGCATCAAAAACCAGTTTTTATGCAGTTTTCTGATTTCTACAGGGTTTCCTATAGTTACTACATGAGTTTCCTGTAGTACTATAAGATATCTTAAAACACTACAGGAATGAAATTTCGATTGGGAAGTGATGATGCAAGCATGTTCTAGGTTGAAGGAGGGGGCCATACACCTCACCACCTATCACCCAACACCATCCATGACCATACTACCCTCCATGTCCATAAAAAACCACTCAAAAGAAAAAAATCCATGAGCCATGACATCATTGGCCTCACTCACTTACCACTCCATATCCTCCATTTCCATCCTTCCACTCCTACATCACCACCCATTCCTCCTCCAACTAAAAAAAAAAAAAACTAGAGGATTTCCTGTGCTAACTACAAGAAACCCTGTAGCAGCCTATGCTCTCACAACAATGGTTCTCCATGCACTCCCCTTCAACACCAATGCAAGAAAATATCTCCAGCACCCTTGCAAACACTATGATGCCCATCTAGAGCTCGGCAGCAACAACAATACCAAACACCTACACACAACCACAAAGAGGACAACCACATCGACAAGAAGAAATATACAAAAAATTGACCATGGAAAAGCACTTACATGAACAAAAGGAAGCACAAAAAAGCCATCGTCTAGCATGCAACAATCAAGAAAAGGAAGGCACAGGTATGGAAGCTCATCCAAATTCTTCCCTAATTACATATAGTAAAAGTGTAGGAATATGAAAAATTGATTTTATAAGCTGGAGGTGGCCAGTTAACTTGGACACCCTCAGCTCGAAAACAAAAAGTGAACTCTTGGTCAGCCTGACATGTCGTTGCAGAAGAATGAGTTGAAAAGGTGGTCGAGTTAAGTTGTGTGAGAGTGGGTGATGATTACGAGGAAAGTTTGCATGATAACTATCGGTGGGCCAACGGGCCCAAAGAGGAAATTTCGTACACTCACAGCCAATACAACGCTCCAAGGAATCAACCATAAAAAGAAAATATTCCAAACTCTCATGCACCATTTGTTCATTTCGAGATTAGAGAGCACTGGGACCACCTTGGAGAGCCACGAGGAGGTAAACCTATTTCAACTACCCTATAGGAAACAACACTACATGAGCAACTACAGGAAATGCGGGGAGCTACAAGAAACAAAGGAAAGTCATAGAGAATGCTAAAAGGAGGTGCATAGGGTCCATCTACTTAGAAATTATCCTCATCCAAAGCATCAAAGTGGAAGGTAGGTGACCCATATATCCTATGCTTTGAATTGGTAGCTAAGAACCAAAAAAGTTGAGTTTTTAAGTGATTACAGTGAGCCTGAGAGTTTTAAAATAATTGTGAACAATTTGAAAGTTGTGTGGAGATAGGGAGAAATTGAAACCATCCACCACCCTCAGTCACCCTAAGAAAAATAAGGCTAGCCTACCAAACTCCCTACAGTCAAACAACCAGAAAAGGAACATGACCATAGGGTTTAACAGAAGGGAACCCACAGAGACATCCAAGATATACATCCATCCACTTATGGCATAAATATTTAGAAGGCATAACTGGTTGGGATTATTTGAGCTCCTCAAAGGGTATGATGATGATGTATCTCAAGAATTTTCCATGGCACTTAACCCTCAGGTTAGAATCGGTGCTACCACTATGGTAAGAGGGCTGTCAATTACAATTACTCCTTAAGTAATTAGAAAAATCACTACACTTCCTCAAGGGATGCCATAGAGAAAGGAGGATAAGTTTGCAAGCACTTTTTCAAAGAAAAACTTCTTCTTAAGGGATGAAGAGCCAATTGAGGACAAAAATGGGATAAGAAGGGAAATCCTTCCGTACCCTTGGAATGAGGTGAGCTATTATATTCTCAAATATATCTCTTGTGAAGGGAGGCTCAGTATAGTCTATGGATATCAATTTAGAATCCTCCATGAGTTGAGATTTGGGGAGGGAATACCCATTGACAGAAGACTCAATATACCCTACCTTTTGCTGCAATCAACAATATACATGAGCCTAAAAGTACAAGAGGGAAAACATCAACAATTGACACACCATGGAGTTACTAAGCTAATACTAGAGGTTTCCTTGAGCCAGCTAAGAATCCCCATTCAATGGTCCACATTCAGAGACATGGACAGAGAGGCTGTGATTGAAATACAAGCCCTTGAATATAATAGGGATAATACCTCTAGTGTTGAAGAAGAGGAAGAAGGAGAACCTGAAGAGGAAGAAGGAGATCCTGAAGAGGAGGCAAAAGAAGAACCTGAAGAGGAAGAAGAGGAGAAAGGTGAAGACACAAAACATAAGGAAGAAGAAATCCCTGAGGAACAAACCAAGGAAAGGGAGGAATCTCCAAGGTTGTCTCCTGAACCAACTAAGAGGGAGGCAACTGCTACGTTGACTGCCCTAAGCACACCTGTTAAGTCAAAAGGGAAGAGATAGAGGTAAACTCTCCTCTATTTCAAAACAAGGAGGATCATTAGGGTCAAATAAGGGAAACCACAAACACCCACCAGGACTTCGATCATAATCGGGAACTACCAAAAGAGCAAGAAAAGCTAAATTCCCTAGAAATAAAAGGCGAAGAGGGTACATCAAAACAAGCTTCCCCAAAGTATCCCATCACCTATGTTAGGAGGCCTATCACCATGTCAAAATAAAAAAAGCAAGACCAGGCACCTTTGACCCCATTTTAGAAAGGAAAAATCCTTCTACAGAAAATTTCTACAGGAAACTCTATCAGCACTACAGGAAACACAAAAAAAATAGCAGGAAGGACAACAAGGATAGAGGAAAGGCGAGGAAGTAGCAACACAAGTGCAGGAGGAGGGAAATTCTCCAAAGACATCTAAGGGAGAATCCAAGAGCTGCAGGAACCTATTCCATAGCCTAATTTGAGTTCTTATTACAAATTCATTGAGCAAGGCAGAGTAATACCACATAAATTTTCCATCTCTCTCTTCTTTAAGCTTGAGAAGGAGAGAGGAAGGACACATCGCTGGATGCAAATTTCCAAATCAAAGAAGGTATAGGATGTGGGCCATATGGAAAAGAATCTACTACAAATGGGAAAAGAGTTTAGTAGGATAAGAGACGAGGAGCGAATTATGAGATTTCAACTAGAAGCAGAAAAAACATGGCTAAGGACGCAGTTACAGGAAAAAGAGAGCCAATTGGCCATCATGGAAAGCCTCTCCATGAGGCACTCTAGTGTAGGATGCCACCAAAATCATATGCCTTGTACCTCAAAGATCAATGGTTGCAATTTCAAACAAATACACTAGCACAACCAGGGACTACGCCTTTCCAAGACTACAGGCAGTTCATTGAGCTATGTGACAAAAACACCCTAGATGATAAGGGCAAGATATCTAAATACTACTTGCACAACTTGGCCTTGACAAAATTGAATGTGTGGGACCCCAATGCAAAGTTGGGGGACTTACAACTAATGGCCCTTGCATCATGGATGAGTCATGTGGAGGTCAGGGCTAAGGAGGTGAAGAGGGTGTTGGAAAGAGAAGAAAAAGAGATCCTTTACATCTGAGAAGAACAAATAAATTTTATGCTTGTCTTTAGCACTCACAACATCATCGAAAATGATCCCCATCTAGCACCAAGATACCTAACTACACAAGAGAAAACAATTACACTTTTTTAGAACACCTTGAGATTGTTAGGGGATGAAAGCCGGCAAGCATCCCAAAGGAGATGGGTCACCCTACCATACAACCTAAGGATTAGGGAGTATCATTCCCTTGAAAGGATGAGAGACACACGAGAAAGGACCCCACTGTATAAGAATGCACTGCAAAGACTCAAAATCAATTGGATTGGTTTGAAACTCAATCCACCTTTATTATTGGGTATGCTAGAAGGTAGAAAGGAGGAAGAGGAAAGAAAGCAGTAGTAAAAAATAAAAAAGCATGCATGGTTTTATCCACAAGAGGAAACTCCATCAACAAAGGCTTGGGATATAACAAAGGACACAAGATATTTGAAAGACATGGACATAGACTAAGTTTCTAAGAGGATGAGAAACACTTTCAGTAGGGGGGTGATGATGAGGCTCATCAATAGGTAAATTATATGGGCCTTAATGCCACTCTCCAGCTTATTAAAATCAATTTTTCTCACATTTCTTTCCATTTTTAATTATATTTTTCTTAGTGAGAAGGGTAAAAGTGAGATGTTATGTCATGTGGCCTAATATGAATTTATTGTAGGATTTGGAGCAGTTTGTGGCTAATATAAGTTCAGGAACTCGAAGAAGAAAAGCAAGAGGGATTTTAGGAGATTGGGTCTCCCTCCTTAACTCCTCAATCACTAGAAGATTCCTCCAACATATCTCATCAACTCGAAGTTACAAGCAGCCAAGCCCACCGAGTTCATTGGCAACCAAGCCAGTGATAGTTGAAGACAAGTTAATCTTGAGTTTGGGAGCCAAGCCTTGCTAATTTTAAGGAAGATATTGGTAGCTTTAGTTTTATAAATAAAAAGGCCTAGGGACTCATTAGGATTCGACTTTTTATTCTAGTGAAGAGGTGATTTCTAGCTTAAGATATTGGGACTGTTATTCTCATGTTATTTTTGACATTTTGGTGATAATGAAAAGGGTTTCTTTGATCGAACATTGAGTTGATTTAGAGGGATGAATCTCTTGGGTTAAGGCCCAACCCTAGTAGTAGAGGTTCCTCTTCTTTTTGTACAAGGATCCTTATATTAGAATCATAGATTCGCTGCTGAAATTATTTTCCTTTTTTTAATTTGCAAGTCTTTGAATGATTGGTTAGTTTTGCTTCCATTAGTTGGAGAAGTAAATCAGTGTTACAGTAGGGAAAGAAAAGACTTCAGAAAATATTGTGACAATGGCCTCATCCTCATCTCCCTCATGGGATCATGGTTTGACGGCCCCACTCTCGCAACTCAAAAAATAGAGTTATCTTTTGGTTATTACATAGCTTAGGGTTTCTTGTTGAGTGGATCATTGTTCATGATTTCTTAGAAGCACTTGCAATTGTCATTTTGGTTTCTTAAGTTTGTTGTAGATTAGAAGGAATTCCATTCCATAGATTTGATCCAGTAGCCATCAATAAATCAGTTTCTCAAATTCAATTCATATTTACCACATTTACATCAAGTTGTGCATAAATGACGAAATGAATATGTGTTGTTGCAGGAGTTGTTGATCTGCATGGAGAAATCATTCCACCAACCTCATCTAACTCTTCTCCACCTCTCGCCAAACCCTACCAACCATTAGTTCAAATTTATGATTGTAGCCACTGTGGACAACCACCTTGAGAAAATCCAACCATCTTGAAGAGTTGGGCTAATCCTGGGTGGTGTGCACCTTCCCTATACCTTCTTCCACCATCATACACCTTCCTAGTGCCTCCTTTTACCTTCCCTACCTAGCAACTACCGGAAACCTTGTAGCATCATGTTTTAGACTGTTTTGGGTAGAAATAATGATCAGAGCCTAGGGTGTCCCTTCAACTTGACCTCCATACCCGTAATGCCATTTTTGACCAGTTTTCCCATACCTTTCTCCCCTGCAAAAGATCAACTTGATTAGTTTAACATTTACATTTATAAATTGAAAAACCAAAAGGATCTTTTCTGCAATATTTAGCTAATGCATGCATACATCAGTCTTAACAATATTGGGATCATTTCCATGCCTACTTAGTCCAGATAACTAGATGTTAGAATGCAAGGTTAAATTAGGTCTCTTTTTCAAGTGATATGTGTTAATTCATAGCTAGGTGATTTAATGTCATTTTCATAGCACTTCAACACTTACATTTACTTAACATAGGAAAACATTTAATTTTTGCATTAAGGATAGCTTTACATTCACTATCAATAGTCAACCTACTTCTAGTCAATATAAGACTAGTTTGAAAAACCCTAGTAGTCTATCGCCCCAGTTAAGCAGTGACAAGATTAGTCTATTACATCTGTTGTGCATATAGCACTATCACGCCCAATTTTATACGAACCCTAGGTTGATAAAGTAAAGTTTGTCACCCTAGGAGTTGCAACATCCTTCCTGCAATACTGGGGCTCATCATTTGTATCGAAGGATTTTAACAATCATTATTTGTTGCTAATTGAGAATGTTTAAGGAGTCCAATATAGAGATAAATTATCAAAAATCCTTAGTGATTGAGTATGGTTGGGGAGGATATTAATTTATCCTCTCAAGTTCCTAAGATATACCATGAAAACTATGTATAATCATACTCGATCACTAAGGATTTTTAATAATTCATGTGTAAACTTTACATTAACTAGGAAAATATCTTGAAAAAATAGAAAACACATTTAATCGATTGGATTTAAAATATTTTAAAAAATAAGCACTTTCGAAAACATTGATTTTGTTCTTGCAGGGACTTCCCCATGTGGTCAACGATTGTTTATGTTGTTTGTAATGTTGACTTGATGGTAGTAGGGCTCCAATTAGGATGTTTCTGCTTCACCAAAGTTGCAATGCCAGCTATATGTGGTGTCGCCATACTTGTCCCTGATATCATGGAAAATCCTTCTCCTTGATAATTGATTTCATTAGTGCCATTAGGAGACCATGCTGCCCATATTAGAGAACCAAGAGCCAGAATATCTAGCTTTAAAACATCAGTGTCCTGAAAGTTGGAGTCCTTAATACCTGGCCCTCTAGAAGAATAGAATACTACCTAAGGAGTTATACCTTGATATATAGGCTTCAACCCATTCCCAATGGAAGCCTTAGCTCCAAACCTTGTGATTTAAACTAATGGATCCCTTATTGTTGATTTATTATATTAATCTACAAGACTCTATGTTTGATCTACTTCTTTTATAACAATTCTTGGAATTCACATTGGAATTGGATCAAATCTAGCTCCTGAAGACAGATTCTCCACAGCCAGAATGAACCCATCTACACCTAAACTATTTGCAATTTCTGACAGATATCCTACAGATGTAGCACCATATGCAAATTTCTATGAATATCCTCAAACTAGAATGTTCCCTTGAATCATAGTCTTGTTAAAAAATTCAGGGGTTTGGCAGTGAGATGAAATGGATATCACATAAGGATAATTTAGCATTTCATAATTTCTTGCAACAAGAGCATAAATTTGAATTTTACATGTCAAGGGTGAAATACCAATCCCTAGAAGAGATTTTCCATTTCCTAGAAAAAGTGTATTTTTGTAGCTATGAACATCTACACCGACTGCTACTAAAGTTATCCATGGACTAAACAATACCATTGTTTTGGGATATGGACCACTATTTCCTCTAGCTTGTGCTACATAGACTCCTACCTTGACAACAGAAAGAACTCATGCACTTGAGAAGATAAATTAATATCCTCCCCAACTAAGTTCAATTGTCGCTTGTGATGTGATTACTCTTCGTGAGACAATTGTTGATTCTTACAACAAATGTATATATTCTTGGAATATGATATAACTATTAATATGGAAGTGTTCAACTATCTTTTTGAGGACATTGTATTTATGAAAAGGTAGAAGTAAAATCTTTGAAATAACACAATTTATAAAGTGACAAGGTATGCTAGGCAGTGGTAAGTTGGAAGTCAAATCTGAAATAACACAATATTGGACAGTTGAGAACTTCATATGAGTGTGTAAGAAATGAAATTTTTGAACATAATCACAATTTATCATATAATGCTCTAAGTTCTATTATCCATGATAACTCACTAAAATAAATTTTAGTTTTATTAGTCAAGGTTTTCCACCACTGATCTTTTCATCTATCTATTATTTTTTTGAAAGAGGTTGTTATGCTTTACATTTGGAGATTAAGGAGTAAGAACAGGTCCATTCTCTTTGTTTTGGAAAAATTCTCATATTCTCATCCCATTACACCCATTCCTACTCTAACTATGTTTCCCATTCCTACTCTAGCAGTGTTCCCCTTTGTATATTTTAATATCATAAACCATGTCGAAAGTCCCTTTTTAATATATAACTATCGCGTATATTAAAAAGTCCCAAACATAAAACCTGCACTACCCTCGATGCAATAAACAAGAACCACTTTCAGATGTGAAATAGCATAAAACACAATCTAATAAGATGTCAGGTCCACCCATGGTTAAACCTTGCACAAGTTCATACCCTCGATCACAATCAACCTTCCATCCGACAACTCTAAGACCTTTTCACCCCCCGCTATGTTTCTCTTTATTGCCGAGGGGGGGGGGGGGGTGGTATGAAAAGTGGTTTCCCTGTCGCTACATGTCCTCCCCTCATCATTTCTTACCCCCCCCTCTCAATACAATAAACCACTTCGACCCCCCTTCGAAAACAGTTTTCCCCACTCCCGCCATAACCCAAAATCCTGTTTACGTCACCCTCCACTTCCGGTTCATCGCCAATCCCCTGCTACCACGTAGATCCTTCTTCCTATCACTTCCCATCAACGATCCTGACCCCACCTTCATGTCATCTCTTGGCCTCCATCCGCAAAGAGCCAACCCAACCATGGATGCCCATTCCCATCCCTATAGTATGTTCATTCCCCCCACTCCTCAGTTGCCATGTGGCCCATCATGCATGAACAGTGTTGAGAAAAGTGGCTGTTTGGTTTCCTTCGTAAACACATATCACAATGGGATTTCCAGATTGATTAATGGCCCATATCAACGAATTCTTCTGCTCCGTGAGACAAGAAGAGTGTTTTTTGGTGTTTCTTTAGCAACATGGTCATCAAAGAGGACAACCAAAAAAGAGGACAGTGAAGGTATTTTTCGGCAAATGTCCAATGGCATGGTCATTAAAGAGACAACAAGAAAATAGGGCAGGGACACAGTGGAACAGTAATGGCACTTTCAAACACGTTTCAAACAGCAAACATCATGCCTATTAGTAGGATAAACAATATTGCTCATTTAAAAGCCCAGAAACAACGCAACAAAATTTGTAAGACCGGATGCTCTGAATTTCCACAATTACAACGCCAACGCTACAACAATTTTATTTCCCTAAAAATTTGTAACTGTTAGATAGGCTTTGTTCATATGAATTCCATTTGTATTTGAATTTTGTTGTAACAAAAATCCGATGAAGTCTCAAAGTTTTATTAATCATATAGAAACCAGTCTCTACAATAATGGCTTGAATTAGGCCTAGGTGGCAAGATATGTAAATAGATCTTTCCCTATAAACATGTAGATTTTCGACTCTGCAATGGGGGGTTGATGATGTGAGAACCACTGTTATATTGTTTTCAATTAATAGAAAATATAGGTTACAACAATTTTGTTTTAACCTGAGATTCATTCTAGTTCAGTCCCATCCTGTCATGTTCCTTTATTATTATTAGTTTTCACAGTTTGTTGATTTGTTGGAAATCTTTCAAACAACTCCAACTTCCATCAATTTGTTGTGATTACTGTAAATGTCCTTATCCACCTTAGTAAACCAAAGATTCCTCATTTTCCATAAAAATAATGTTGTTTATTGTTATTTTTCTTTGACTGACTCCATGCCTAATGGTGGTTACCCTCACACTCTTTCACCTAAAAAATCAAATAGAAAACCAGAGTTAGCCATTTGCATTCTTAAAAAATATTGAGAGAGCCATCTCAGATTGGAAGGGCTAACTTCCAATTAAAATCTGGTTTGAAATAGTTACACCGAGTTGAAAGGTTGACACATCCCAACTTGCTCTAGTCGAATGATAACATTTTGGTGCATCTGTCGGGAGCCGAAAAACTCCTTTTTCTGGGATTCTCTTCAAGTCTCTTCTTTCTGATTCCCGAGGATAACAGGAAATTGGAAGTTTCGAAGGTTGTGATATTACCCTGGAAACTCCACTTTTAAAGAATACTGAAGATCAAAGTTTCTTGGTGAATCCACTGCTTGCAAAGCAGTAGCTTGAAGATTTTCAAGATGAGTTCTACCGCAAGTTTATTCCAGTCATCAATGAATGTGAAGTTTCTTTCATTTGTAAGCTCAAGTGATGGATTCAGTTTTTATTCTAAGTTTCTAGAGATGATCCACTACTAATTTTGTTCATGCATAATCGAGAATCCCAAGTGTTGGATCAGCTCTTTGTCTCGTTATACTGGAGGTTTTATATTGATTGAATTAAGCAGGTGGATTTTTAGATGTTAGAATAGGACATAAATAAGCTTGTTGGCCAAGCATTTCCTTCAGGTTTAGATTACATGTTGCAATTTTCTTTTCATTTTGGTGAAGTGGGTTTGATGTAGTCTTCATATTAGGATCGACCCAATGGTCAGACAATTGGTCTGTTGGTTCTTTGTTCCACCACAGGGGTTCAACATCCCCATTGGAGCCAATGTTATCCATGATAACTCAGTAAAATAAATTTTAGTTTTATTAGTCAAGGTTTTCCACCACCGATCTTTTCATCTATCTGTTGTTTTTCTGAAAGAGGTTGCTATGATTTATATTTGGATATTAAGGAGGAAGAACTGGTCCATTCTATTTGTTTTGGAAAAATTATCATATTCCCATATTTTCATCCCATTAGACCCATTCCTACTCTAGCTGTGTTTCCCATTCCTACTTTAGCAGTGTTCCCCTTTGTATATTTTAATATCATAAACCATGTTGAAAGTCCCTTTTTAATATATAGCTATCACATATATTAAAGAGTCCCAAACATAAAGCTCGCACTACTCCCGATGCAATAAACCGGAATCCACTCCTAGACACGAAATGGAATAAAACAAAATCTAATAAGATGTCGAGTCCACCCACGGTTAAGCCTCGCACAAGTTCATACCCCCGATCACAATCAACCTTCCATCCAACAGGTTTAAGGCCTTTTCACGCCCCACTCCCCTGGGCTATGTTTCGCTTTATCGACGGGGGGTCTAAAAAGTGGTTTCCCTGCCGCTACATGTCCTCTTCTCGTCATTTCACAGCCCCCCTTCTCAATACCATAAACCACTATGACTCACCTCTGAAAATGGTTTTCCCTGCTCCCGCCATAACTCACAATCCTGGTTACATCACCCTCCACTTCCGCTTCACCGC
Source organism: Pinus taeda (assembly GCA_000404065.3). Classification (NCBI taxonomy): domain Eukaryota; kingdom Viridiplantae; phylum Streptophyta; class Pinopsida; order Pinales; family Pinaceae; genus Pinus; species Pinus taeda. Next base: position 62,661 of record APFE031188987.1, read on the forward strand.
CACTCCCCTACTGCCACATAGATCCTTCTGCCTATCACTTCACACAATGATCCTGACCTCACCTTCACGTCATCTCAAGACCTACATCCACAAAGTGCCAACGCAACCATGGTCGCCCACTCCCGTCTCGATAGTATGTTCATTCCCTCAAATCCCTAGCTACCATGTGGCCCATCTTGCATGAACAGTTCTTAGAGAAGTGGCCCTCCTGCTTTGCTTCGCAAGCACAGACCACAACAGGATTTCCAGATTTATCAACGACCTAGATCAATGAACTTTTCCACTCCGTGAGACATCAAGAGTGTTTTTCGGTGTTTCTTCATCAACATGGTCATCAAATAGGACAACGAAGAAAGAGGACAACGAAGGTATTTTTCTGCAAATATCCAGCGGCATGGTCAGTAAAAGACAACAAGAAAACCGGGTAGAGACACAATGGAACAGTAATGGCATTTTCAAACACGTTTCGAACAACAAAAAACACACCTATCAACATGATAAAGAATATTGCTCATTTAAAATCCCAAAAACAACACAACAGAATTCGAAAGATTAGACGCTTTGAATTTCCACAAATACAGTGCCAACACTACAACAATTTTATTTCCCTGAAAATTTGTAACTGTTAGATAGGCTTTGTTCATACGACTTCCATTTTTATTTGAATTTTGTTGTAATAGAAATCGCGATGAAGTCTCAAAGTTTTATTAATCAAATAGGAACAGGTCTCTAGAACAATGGATTGAATCAGGCCCAGGTGGCAAGATATGTAAAGAGATATTTCCCTATAAATATGTAGATTTTCGACTCTACAATGGGGGATCTATGATGTGAGAACCAATGTTATATTATTTTCAATTAATAGAAAATGCAGTTTTCAGAAATTATGTTTCAACCTAAGATTGATTCTGGTTTCAATCCCATCCTATCGTGTTCCTTTGTTGTTATTAGTTTTCACAATTTGTTGATTACTTGGAAGTTTGTCAAATAGCTCCAACTTCCTTCAATTTGTTGTGATTACTTTAAATGTCCTTATCCACCTTAGTAAACCAAAGATGCCTCAGTTTCCATAAAAATAGTGTTGTTTATTGTTGTTTTTCTTTGACCAACTCCATGCTCAATGGTGGCTGCCCTCACACTCTTTCACCTAAAAAGTCATATAGAAAACTAGAGTTAGCTATTTTCATTGTTAAAAAATATTGAGAGATCCCTCTTAGATTGGAAGGGCTAGCTTCCAATTAAAAGATGGTTTGAAATAATTACACCAGGTTGAAAGTTTGACACAACCCAACCTACTCCAACCAAGTGATAACAAGTTCTTTAAAACTCTAGATAGAGAAAACCAATAGAAACCCTAGCTCCACCAAAGATATTAAAAAAGATTGATTGTTGAAGTATCTTTGGTGGAGCTAGGGTTTCTCTTGGTTTTCCCTATCTAGGGTTTTTGAAAGCATGGAGAATTATATGATAGGTTGTTATTGTGTTTATGGGTTTCATTTCTTCTTTATATATATATGAAGTTTTCGGGTGAATGCTCCAAGAAACCCTAACACTTTAAGACAAAAACACATAAAGTACAAAGAAGATTGAACGAGAGAGAGAGAAAGTACCATTGCTCTTACATCTCTAACCCAAGTATGAAAATGAATATGCACAAGTGCATGATCGACTATAATAACAACTCACTCCTTCCTCTATTTATATGAGAGGTAAAGGGGCTTTACAATAACAAGTGGGCCTAGTCCACTACAAGAAAACTTGCAAGACACAAGTAGGTCCACCCATGTGAAGCACTCTACTTTAAGTATGTGTGAGGCTCAAAGGTGACAACGATTAACAAGAAATGCCTCCATGGCATGAGCACTACTCCCCAAGGTCCAAGAATCCTCCAAAGGTCCAAAGGTCTAATGCATTGTCATGTGTATCCTTAAGGAAAATTCATATCCAAGGTCATGTGTCGCTTTAAGGACTCCCACACCTACATATCCACTCCCTCAACCCAAGAGTCTACATGTCAAGTGTAAACCTCCATGAAAGCAACCAAAAAACCCCATGCTATCTAGGGCTCAATGACCTCCTCCGAAATACCCAAATCTACTCCAATCATAGAAAATCCTTCATGCATAAACAACATGAAGTCACCAAGCTCCATACTTATCAAACACTTCGAGGAAGAATGTCTTTCAAACATCAAAATTGTTGTAAAATGTAACTAGGTTTGGTCTTCACAATGACATGATCTTTGTAAATAATCAAATAAAAGAAATAAAATTATTTTTCTATACCTTGCTACATGGGTTTCATGAGAAAGAGGAGTATTTGTTAGTGGCTCCCATTGAGAGCCTTAGGATTTATTATTGAGTCAAAGAGTCAATGTCATATGAAGAATCTCTTCTTAAGCCTATGTTTAATGTATACAAGTCTATAGAAATGTCTAGAAACCCTCCAAAGACAAGCAAAATTCCTCTTGAAGAAGTCAAACTGTAAATTGAATTAAAGGACAATCATGCCAGCTTGCATCAATAGACACATCTCTTGACACTTTCATGTCAGCCTAATATGTGGGTCAAACTACTATAAATACCCAGCTAGGGTCTTTGCAGAAGTGCAGTTGAGAAATAATATGCCTCTAAAGCTTCAGTGGGTAATTATAGTAAGTAATTATAGTCACAAGACTTCACAATCTCAAAGAATTTGGTCGTGCATCTTTGTTCATCAGATGGGTAGCATAGATGAAGTTTTCGGCCTCAAAGTCTTAATGATTATAGTCTCAACCTCCTCACAATCTCGATGATCAGAGTCTCAGCCTATCAATACAATGATCACTAAAGAAACCTTATAGTATCGACATATTTGTGAAGAGGAGGATATAGGAATGACACTCTCTGTCTCAGCATACATTCTCGATGCAACTATACTCTCAAAATAGAAATAATCATATAGACACAGTCTCAATCTTGGGTCATGATCTCGGTGAATCTAGATGCAACACTCCTATATATACATATCTTAGTATAATATCTCATTGTTATGATGAAGATCTTGATGAAAGTGCAACATAGTTGCAATAATAATGATCTCGGTGATGGCCTCAGTGTTGCAGCAGTAATGATCTCAGTGTTGCAATAGTGATGACCTCAGTGTTGCAACAATAATGAATTCAATAGCAGTGATGATGAGCTCAACTGTGACAAAGAATAGGATTGGTGTCTTGGTCTTGGAGTGTCCTAATAGGTCAAGGGTCACGAACTTGGTATTCATTAATTGGAATATCTATAAGAAGAATTTTTGCTAGTTTTCCTCTCAAAGAGTGAGAGGCTTTGGCCCTAGAAAAAAGCCAACATCTTTTGTTCTTGTCTCTTTTGTTTTGGTAACTATTTGATGAATTAAGAAAACACACTCTAATAATAAACGAAGATTGTGCTAATAATAAAGAGTAAAATAACCTCACAAGTATTTATCATCATGAGAAAAATCTGATTAACCCGATTGCCCTAAAATTTTCAACATGGTATCAGAGCTTAGGTGCTGAAGTCAAAGGAAAGGTAGCAAAGAGACATTCAAGGATCAAATCTCAAGAAGGGCATCAAAGAAAGTTGAAGTTTATCAAAGAAAAGGATCAAGATCTACATTGAAGAATCAAGCCCTAGACCAAAGAAGCAGTCTACAACAACAAGAGATTTTATTTTTTATTT
>APFE031188987.1:70920-137062 GCA_000404065.3 Pinus taeda
ATGTTTTGATTTCTTGAATAACATCTGGATGAGTTCATGCAAGGCTACTAGAACAAGAGTTGTAAGTATAAGTACAACTAGAATTCATGTGGTGAATGGAAATTGTTGAAAGAAGAATGATGATAAAGAAGTAGCCATCTGAAGAAGGTTCCAGATATATACTAAGAAGGTCACTTTCCATGAAGAAAGGAATGACATGATGAACCAAGGAGGAAAGTGATTGATGGCTAATGCCCTACAAGGAAGAAGCTCGACCGAATTTCATGACATCTAGGAAAGAAATTGATCAAGCAGCTGAAGGACCAATGAAGAAGAATATGTTGATGCAAAGGTGAGTCCCTAGTTAATAGGGAGCTTTGACAAGTCCCTAATTAAGAGGGAGATTGGGCAAGTTTTTGATCAAAAGGAGCTTGGCTACATTCCTTTACAGGAATGGGCATATCTTCCCTAGTTGAGAGGGAGAGATAGACACAACATTCTTGTCTTCACTTGGGAAGAAAGAATGGAGGATTGAGTAATAATCTGGCATCCGATGCTCTTTGAGGATGTGTAGGGCATCCAAGATAAGAGTAGGTAAGGCTGGGAACCCAATATAAGAATAATCCTAGAAGGTCATACTCAGTGAACACCACGGTGGGTATGTACCTTGAGAGACAATGATGAAGGTGTATATAGTCATTGGTCTCGCCAAGATTATGCTCTGATATGATGAGAGATAGAGCTGTCAGTCAAGATCTTGTTGTGGAAACAATGTTGGTTACTATGATGCTATACAAATGGATTACCAATCTCATTCTTCTTATGAGAAATTATTCAGATTGAGAATGACCAAGTACCATTATGAATACCTCCCTAGTTAAGAGGGAGTGTTGTAAAATGTAAATAGGTTCGGTCTTCATAATGACATGATCTTTGTAAATGATGAAATAAAAGAAATAATATTTTTTTTGTATACCTTGCTATATGGGTTTCATGAGCAGTAGGTTTATTTGTTAGTGGCTCCCATTGAGAGCCTTAGGATTTATTATTGAGTCAAAGAGTCAATGTCATATGAAGAAGCTCTTATTGATTCTATGTTTAATGTATACAAGTCCATAGAAATGTCTAGAAACCCTCCAAAGACAAGCACAATCCCTCTTGAAGAAGTCAGCTTGCAAATTGAATTAAAGGAAGATCATGTAGGCTTGCATCAATAGATGCATCTCTTGACACTTTAATGCTAGCTTAATATGTGGGTCGAACTACTATAAATGCCCAGCTAGGGTCTTCAAAAAATTGCAGTGGAGAACTCAAATGCCTCTGAAACTTCAGTGGGTAATTACAGTAAGTAATTATAGTCACAAGACTTTGCAATATCAGATAATTTGGTTATGCATATATGTTCTTTAGATGGGTAGTATAGATGAAGCTTTTAGCCTCACAGTCTTAATGATTACAATCTCAGTGATCACAGTCTCAGCGTATCAATACAGTGATCACTGAAGGAACCTTACAGTCTCAACATATTTGTGAATAGGAGGATCTTGGAATGACACTCTCTGTCTCGACATACATTCTAGATGCAATGATAATCTCGACATAGAAGTAATCATATAGACATAATCATAATCTTGATGGAGTCATAGTTACAAGGTCATGATCTCAGTGAATCTAGATGAAACACTCCTATATATACATATCTCAATATAAATAATAATATCTCATTGTTATGATGAAGATCTTGATGAAGGTGCATCAGAGTTGCAGTAGTAATGATCTCGGTGTTGCAGTAGTAATGATGATCAGGTGCTCAAAATTATGCTCAAAAATCAAAGTGGAAGAATCTTGTCAAACTCAGCTTCAGATTGAAGAGCTCATCATTCTGAATCCAATGGTGCAAATGACACTCAAATCAGAGTTCATATGCAAAAGTTAGAGTAGCTCAAATTTCAAGTTTGACTTATCTATGTGGTAGGATTGGATGACATGGCAAGGGTCCTAGTGAATGGGGAAGTGTTGACACAACGAACTTTCGGTATGCCAACAAAGGGAAACAAACCTGATTGTATACCCTGATTAGATCTGCTTTCATTTGGAATGGCTAGTTCCAATGGGTTTCAAAGGATCGCGTAAACTATTATAGGTGTTGAAATATTGCTCCCCGGAGGAAGAATTCCATTAAATCAACAAAAGAAATGACTAACCTATATGTATCAAGTCCTATCTATATTGATTCTACCTACTTATGCTAGTCCTAACGATTCTAATCTATCCTTCAAGAGCATAATAAGAGAGATTAAACATCATATATAGATTCCAAGTCCAAATGAAACAATTACTGAGCTCACTGATGAACAAGTTTGTATTTAAGCTTAATTGCAATCTGATTATTCATACAAGAATACACATTCTTTCTTCTACAAATAAAACTTGCAACTGATGTTTAATATAGCTTCGAATCGAAGACCGCTCATGAGTTAACCATGATAACGACTTATATTCAAATAACCAAGACTAGTCATAAGTTGTCTGTTATCACTATGCACAAAAACAAAACATATGTATCCTCATGCCAGTTAGAACACCCTAATTCCAAACATAAAAGAAAAGGAAAATGAATTTGAAAAAAGGCTTCTTCTTGACCGAAATAATATTCTTTATTAGCATAATAAAATCAACCCCTCTTCTGCCAAAAAAAAGTCCCTTACCCATATCCAGAGGTAACACTTATGTAGCAAGACCACTGACCCTCAGTCTTCCATGACTTTCCACCTTTTTGTTCTTTTCAATATACAAATTAAAGTATACAAATATAGAACGGTCAATGAAATTGCTGACACGTCAAGGCCACATTTGCTGGAGCATTTTATTTCCTAGAGGAAATGAATGGATGTCAACGAAAAGGAGAATGACTGCAAGCCATCTCTTCACACTTGTATCAATTGAACATTATTCCCTATTATTTCCTGAAGGCGAATGAAGACGTTGCGCTCATCATCGAACATCTGACATGATTTAAGGCGTATCTAGAGGTAACAACAACTTGATGGATCTGTGCTGTCAGGAGTACCTCCACTTAACATAGAATGTGCCTCCATTATGCACTGTGGTGGTTCCATATCCCTTTCTTGTGGAGTATGTCTTTGAAATATCAACATCGGTGGTGCAGAGGTGTCATCTAGAGTCCCTAGAGCGACATAAGAACTCTTATACCAACATCTGTTCTACTTCTTGTCTTCCCATAATTTTAGGACATCCTACCCCATTCTATCCCAAAGCCACGACACATGGCAACAAAAATCCAGCTGGTAGAGGTATCATGTGGACTAGGCATGTTTTTCCTACGATGATCTTTCAAAGGTTGTGTTACTTTCTCGAATTTTATTACCACCTCACGATCCCTTTGCATCTTTCGTTGCAGCCCTTCATGATGCTTATGCATCAGCTCGCCGACCTTGCTTTTCTTCTCTTGGTCCTTGCTTGCATGAATGATCATCATTAGCTATGATTATGAGAGATATGATAGAAATGCCTAAAACAAACCTTACCTTCATAAAAACTTTCATAAAGAGATAGACTCTGCAATTAGGGGTTATATGAGTCATTCCAGCTCTAAATCTCAAGAGGGCACGATGATTTTTTGGGGATTAATGATTAAAAATGGATTGCAACCATAATTAATAAATCATTGAACCTTTCAGCTTTGAGGACATAATTCCATCTGACAACTACGATTATCATTCAGAGAGACAAAAGAACAAACTTCTCAAGGGACACATTCAAATTTGCCCCTAGAGCAGGTTTTAATAGGGTGGTGGTTGTGGACACAAAAAAAATCTAAAAGTATTGTTCCATTGAGGGAACAGCAGCTGTTCCCTCGAGGGAACAACAAAAAACACTCCAAAAAGGTGTTTTTCCCTTTAGGGAACAACAACTGTTCCCTGGAGGGAACAGAAAAAACTCCTTTGTTTTTGGCCCGATTCAAGTGATTCAAAATCCAAATGAGATCTAATTCAAAGTTATATCACCAATAGAAACAGGTTTTGAAAACAACAAGAATTGATAGGGTGGTGGTTGTGGCTACAACAAAATGGCAAACTGTTGGGCGAACCAGTTATCTCTGTTACTAAATAAACTTTGATCCGTAGAACATCAGGGTGTTAAGATAAACTCAAAATGCAAACTGTATAGATGGACAGGCATGGGTTCCACTTCAGCATTAATCACTTTAGGCAGGATAAAGACAAATAGCTTCTACTTATTGATAGGGTTTTGACAAGCATTCTCCAATGGTCGTATTATGGGATTTATTGACCCTCCTTTACTTGTTTTCTACTTTCAAAATCCTTCCGGGGCCATCACTAGTTTGTCAATACTATTTAGGTGTGTACCTCAGCTCTTTATCGTGCATCAAGCTTGACAAATATATGTAGATATGTTTATTCACACTTTATGTAAGAATTTCATTTTTTTATGCTATACTTTCGTATGGTTGAATGGGGTGCAGTCATGGATCATGCCATATTTTTAAACCACTTAAGCAAGGTTGGCCTTGCTGTGTCAATCGGTACTCTGAGTCCAACAATAGTCCCTACTCCAACCAGCTTCCAAACAACCTGTCCTTCCAGATTGGCACAAGGACTCGACATTTCATTTCCTTTCAAATAAGTCCTTCTAGTTTCGGGCACAAGGACTAGAGCACAATTAAATTTGCCACAGGATATACGACAATGAGCTTAGCCCATGAAGGGAGGTTTACTTGTAGATGACAGATATTGGAAATTTAGTGTGGTGGACGAAACCAATGGAGAATGACTGCAAATCTCATAGGCAAGTATAGGCCAGGTCTAGGTGGGATTTTTTTTTGAAAATGCAACGTTCCGCCATGCCAGTCCAACTAAGGTTACACATTTTTTCATTTTATAAAGATGTCCCTACATGCTTCGGGTGCCCAGGTTGTCAACAGAGCCTACCTAGTTCCCAACAGATGGCAATGAGTGGCTTCAATTCGAATTTTACCGCCGATTTTCTAGTTCTATAGGATCATTGAAGGTTCACTTGATTTGCAAGGTAATAATGAATTTAGGATTTGCAGACTCATTAGCAGGTTAATGAGGGAAGTGAAAGGCTGAAGGTAGCGAATGAGGGCAATCAGAAGAGAGTTATAAAAGGTGAAAACGAGATTGAAAGATCAAAATCAATTGACTAAAAAGGACTAAAATTCAAAACAGAAGGAAGATAAACTTGCACAAGATAAGAATAGTCAGGATGAAAATATAACTAAGCTAACAACAAAATAAAATGAATCCTAACCTACTCTGGAGGTAACCACCATGTGGTGGCTACTAGAAGTATCTCTTAAGATGTTGGCCATTAACAGGGAGTTTTTCAGTTTCTCCCTTTAAAGTTTTCAACCAGTAGTTTCCCTGACCAATTTTCTCCTCAACTTGGAACGGGCCCAGCCATAAGTGTTGGAATTTCGTGTGCTTACCTTTTGGCTTACTCAACTTGTCCCATTTCAGGACTAGCTCATCGACTTGGTAATATTTATCTCCTACCAGATGGCGATCAAACCATCTCTTCACAATCATTTGGTGATTCTTGAATTTGTTTCTGGCATTATCTCTCAATTCCTCCAACCTCACCAGTTGGTTGATCCTTTTTTTAAGTAAGGTTGAAGGGGTCCCTATTGAGGCTTGGGAGAGCTGTAAAGAGGGAAGGGTAACATTGGGAGGCAAGATGGCTTCATGTTCATAGACGAGGAATTATGGGGAGTTTTCTAATGCTACTTTTGGGGTGACCCTATCGGCCCAAAGGGAGTTTGTTATAGATTTACGGATTATGTAGATGAGGTTTTTGTTTGAGGACTCTACAACTCCATTTCCCTGGGGATAATATTTTGATGCGTACGCGAATTGATTTATCGATAGAAAATTTAGTCAATTTTAGTGATGAAAAATAAGAAGCATTATCAAATATGAGAGCGTTAGGGATGCCAAACCTGTTGATAATAAATGTCTCAATAAAAGATATTACCTCATCTTCTTTAACCTTTCAAAGCAGGATGGCTTCGGCCCATTTGGTGAAATAGTCGGTTGCCATGAGTATATACTTATGCTACTGTGAAGAGTTTGGAGTGATCTCACCTATGATATCTAGGCCCCATTGCTGGAACGGGTGATAAATCATAATGGGCTTGAGGGGAATGGCTGGCTTTCTTTCTCGCCCTGCGATAGTTTGACACATCTTGCACTTCCGAGCATAAGCATGCGAGTCTCTAAACACTGTAGGCCAATAATACCCAGCTCTTAATATTTTGTGAGAAGTGGTCTCTTCGCCATAGTGACCCACTGTTGGGTTATCATGCATTTCTTTCAAGACATGATTAACGTCATCCTTTTCCAAACACCTTAGCCGAACTCCATCATAATTTTTCCTGTATAATGTCATTGGCCAAGTGATATTGATTAGATTTTAATCTGAGCGCTCTCCTTCGTGATGCGTCCATGTGCTTAGGACATGACCCCCGTGTTAGATAAAAGTGTATGTCGTAATACCATGAATTAGAGTCCAATGGCACTTCCAATACTTCACACTCATATACTAACATTTCATTGTCCCATTTGGGCTCTTCCTTGAATGCTACTTGAACATTCTGCGTGCACTATGTTTCTGGTTACTCTGACGTCCCTTCTTTACCAGCCAAGGCTTCTGCTGCAAGCTTACATAACCCCTGCCCCCGAACTATGTTTGCTGGCTTAATCTCAAGGTTGTATTCCTGAAGAGCTGTTATCGAGTTCCCTCTCCGTTCTCCCATCTCCCTTTGCACGAAGAGAGTCCTTATAGCAGGGTGGGGAATGATCACCTTGGTCCTGGCCTTCAGTATGTAAGGGTGGAAATGTTTCACGACTTTAAAAATTGCAAAACCTTGTTTCTCCATGTCAGGGTAATTTAGTTCCGCCCCTTGAAGATTAGAGCTCATAAATGAAATGGGGACTTCGTTTCCAATATCATTTTTTTGGGTGAGGATTGCGACATATGAAACATCAGAAGAGAAAGTGTACAGGAGGAATTCCTTGTCAAAATTGGGGCTAACCAATGCAGGAGCTTTTGTGATGGCCTCTTTAATTTGCTGAAATGACCTCTTAGCTTCATCGCTCCACCTATACATGATGGCTTTCTTCATCATTAGCTAAATGAGATGCACTATTTCCACAAAGCCTAAAACAAATTTCCTCACGAAATTAATCTTCCCAAAAAAAGATTGCATTGCCCTTTTATTTGCAAGAGGTTGTATTCTCATGATGGTCTCTATTATTTCAGGATCGATAATAATTCCTTCCTTGGAGAGGATATGATCCAGTAGCTTCCCTTCTATAACTGTGAAAACACTCTTCTTGGGATTCAATGATATTTCGTACCTTCGACATCTTTCGAAAATCTATTTCAGGTGATAAATATGATCCCTTTCGCGATAAGAATACACAGTAATGCCGTCCATGTAAACCACTACTGCTCTGTTAGTCAATCCTTGGAAAGCTATCTCCATATCTCTCTGAAATGTGGCGCCTGCATTAATAAGTCCAATTTTTTTTTTACGATATGTGTAGGTGCCCCCATTTAGTGTTGAAGGTTGTCTTAAGTTGATCTCCATTCGACACCAACACTTGATTATATCCCGAAAACCCATCATATAGGGACAACATTTTAGATCCAGAAACACATTGAAGAATGTGTTCCATAGACGGGACATGATAGTTATCCTTCTGCGATGCTCTGTTTAGTTTTCTAAAATCAATACATAATCTGATGTCTTCATTTTTTTTTCTTACTGGCATGAGATTGGGTACCTAGTGGGTGTTCCTGACTAGAAAAATGATTTTAGCATCCAAAATTTTGTTTAATTCTTTCTTCACGAATGGTTCTAGGCTTGGATGCATCTTATGAAGCTTTTATTGGTAGGGCTTAACATCCTTTTCCAAAGGACTTACATTTTGCATGATGCCGGTATCGAAGGTTTTTAAGTCACCATATGTCCATGCAAAAACATCCTTGTACTCTTTAAATAGCTTAAAAAATGCATCGTTTTCTTGTGGAGAGCATCCTAAGCCCAAATTGACATTTTTTGGGTCTTTTTCGGTTCTAAGGTTGACCAAATCATACTTCATGGATGAGCTATGCGTTTTGCAGTTAGTCGGCTTTTTAAATTTATCATGCAGGTCATAAAAGTGCTTCATCTTGACAACTGACTTGGGAATTATATTGGACTGATTTTTTTTCCTCATCTTCACTCTCATTCATAAGCCTGTCACGCTCTTTTTCATCAATGAGTGCATTTTTGAATGTCTTCTCGCAATGCAAGAACTCAAGGATTTTCTCGTCACCTTCGAATACCTGCCAATTTGAGATGTTATCAGGTATGGATGGTCTGAAAATCAACTCAACATAATATTTGTTCTTGTTTAATCTAAGGTCAGGCAAAAGTTTTGAAGCCATACAAGCCATCAGATCAGCATCTTGGTTTTGCCCTCGAGGTATGTATGTGATATTAAAAGAATCAAAACTATTAATTAAACTCCATACCTCATGTTGGTATCTTACCAGGTGTGGCGAATTGCAATGTATCCTTTTCCTTACCTGGTCGACAATTATCTGTGAGTCACCAAAAACTTTAAGATTTTTCACCTTCATATCAATGGCTTTCTTCAGGCCCTGCAGCAAGCCTTCATACTCTGTCGTGTTGTTGGTGCACACGAACTCCAACTGGATGGCCATCAAATGTTGGTTCCCTGTGGGTCAATAAAAATGCTTCCAGCACTTGCGCCCTATATGCAATTAGAGCCATCAAAGTAGAGTGTCCAAAATATAGAATCTAATGTTACATCAATTGAACTGCTTTCTACGAAATTAGTCCTATCATCTACCATAATACAGGATAGTTCATCAGTTGGACTGCAGGGGAGAGCTCCCAACTGTGTGTTCGTTGCAGTTTCTTCAACTGTCTCTGCATGGAATTCTCCAAAATAGGTTTCCATGGCACAAATGTGGAAACTATAGTTCCCAAGGATAGAGTTGGTAAACATTACAGGTTCATTGGGGTCATTTATTTCTGTCACTACATACTTCATGTATCTTTCTCAATCAAATCTTAGGATATCACCTTTTCCTTTATGAGGCAACAAGAGATGGAACCAATCAGTTGAGAAATATCCATTCAAATTTGCTGACCAGTCCCTACTAAGAAGCATTCCATATGCCTCAGGTATGTCGAATACCACTATGTCAATGAGTTGCGTGTACTGTGGTTTGGTAGTCATCTGAATCAACACATCCTTCAATTCTCCAATTACTTTTACATTCATTCTGTCAAGTTGCATAATTCGAGTTCCAATTTTCTCGATCATTGCATGAAGTATTTTAGTAATAGCGTAAGGCATAACAGTGGACAAGGCACCAGAATATACTAGAAAATTGTTTACGTTCATGTTGAAGATTTCAAATGTGATAAGGAAAGGTGGAGTCGTGGATTTTTATTTCCTTCCTATCATGGCTGCACTGACATCTTGGGGCGTTTGATTCATTTTTGACAGAGTGGCTTCCATGGATGATGGCGTTTGGGGTGTACTGGAGGTACTAATGGGTCTGGACACTGAATTTTTGGCTTGACTACTCGAATTGGTGAGAGATTTGCAATTGTGTTCATTCTTAGCTTTCAAAAGCAGATCTCTTTGTTGCATTAACTTTAACAAATCGAAGTATGTGATATTAGATCAAGATTTCTTAAGATCATCTACAATATTGTAATCAATATTATAAACAGGGTAGGGCAGAGTAAGCATACCAGTTTTGTTGTTCATAGGTGGGAGTTTACCATTTTGAGTCGCCTTTGTTGCATTTGGAGGTGCATTATCTTTCTTTGGGTAGTTCACGACTAGAATTCTCTTGGAATCACCACTAGGTTTATTCTTATCAATAGGAAACTTAGGAGCAGATGCCTTCGAAGGGTGAACATCTTTCTTTGTTTAGTCTACAGGCTTCATCACGCCCACAAGTGGGCCTTTACTTCATGTGTGGATTTCATTAGTGTGGGTTTCTGTTGTACTATCTTCTTCGTCGTCGTCATTCCCATTTGTATAGAAATCCCATAGTACATTGACTTGAGATGCCTCATCCAAGGGCTCTTCCACTTGGTACTCTTCCTCATCTTCTTGTTCTGGCTCTAGCTCTACTATAGGTTCTTCTTTGGTAAGAAGCGATCCAATAACAGCTAGGTCTTCCATATTTAAATTCCCTTCGTTGGGTGGAGCAGGAAATGCAAGTTGACCATGACCACCTTCTGTCTTCTTATGATAGAAAGGTTTGAAGGAATTTTTGTTGTTATAATCTCCTCCATTCCCACTTGTACTCTCTCCAGAATTCCTTTTCATATCGATGATTGTGTTCATCAATTTATTAATGATCTGATGCAAACCTTCCACATATGTGGTGTCCTTTTCTTTGATCTCATCCACTTTGTTATCACTCCCATTATTCTTCTTAGTTGATTGAGAGGCTTTCTTTCCTTTGGTCGTATGATGACATGTTGTGAGGCTAATCATTTCGTTCTTGACTTTTACTGCTTCATCGATAACACCCTGTAAGGTTTGTGCGTTACTCCTTTTAACCCACATCGCGGTAGGGACAGGGAGAGCAGTGATGTAGAATTTCATGAGCACCTCATCAGTAGGTCTGGCATTAGCTGGGATTCTGTTGAACACATTGTTGAACCGGATGTTAAAATCCTTGACCTTTTCTTTGGTTTCCATTTTTAAATGGGATAGTTCTAAAACTAAGGCCGCAGGTGTTTTGTCATCTCTAAACTTGTCTAAGAAGGCCTGCTAAAAGGCACCCCATGAGGTGATCGATCCTATTCTCAATTTGGAAGCCGTACCAATCAGAGTAAAAGGGAACAAGCGACATAGCACATCTTCATTGGCTACCCCCAACATGTGCACGACTAGGAAGAAAGAGTGGATATGGTTATCAACTGTGTCTCCCCGCTCAGGGTCGAATTTGGGTATTACTCTTTCTACATTCTTGGGTAAGGCATGATGCTGCCCAGGTACTGCTACAACATCCTATGCAAGCTAGGGAGGGAGTCCTCCTGGAGTGGGTGGGGGTTGATTCCCACCTAGAGGAGGTGGTGGAGGCTAATTCCCACCTGGAGGAGGAACTTTAGCCATAGTATGATTGCAGAGGTTCTGGTTGAAGGTTTCCCCCAGGTGTTCTTTGTTAGGATTTTCCAAATCAAGCCAGGGATGCTTGTTTCCTTGATTTTTCGAGCACGAATCACCTCTAGAGATGGGATCTTTAGGAATTTCCTCCCAAGGAGTGTCAATACTTCGTAGGGACACTAGCACAATATCTTCAAGAGAAAGGGCTACAAATGTCTCTTCGTTTATGGGAAAGATCCTTGGCTTCCTTTGAGATGTTAGAGGTAAAAAATGAAAGATGGGGAGAGGAGATAGGGAACAAGTGTAAGCACGAGTAAGTACTCTGACTGGTTGTTCCTGAGTGACAGGATACTCCCACAGTCTCTCTTCCTTGGGTGACCGAAACATGGGACTTAGAGTGACATATGTTTCTTCAAAATGAGGCTCTTCCAAATGGGTGGAAGGATCTTTTTTACCTTTACTATCCATACATTAATCTTTCCGAATCCATGCACAACATTTATAGATGAAAATATGAAAAGCTATGAACGGAGTTCAGGACCTTCTTCTAGCGCCAAATTTGTTGACACGATGAATTTTTGGTATTGCAACAAAGGGGAACCAACCCAATCACAGACCTCGATTAGATCTACTTTCATTTTGAATGGTTAGTTCCAACGGGTTTCAAAGGATCCCGTAAACTATTATAGGTGTTGAAAGATTGATCCCCAGAGGAAGAATTCCATTAAATCAACAAAAGAAACAACTAACCTATATGTATCAAGTCCTATCTATACTGATTCTACCTACTTATGCTAGTCCTAACTATTCTAATCTATCCTGTAGGAGCATAATAAAAGAGATTAAACATCATATATAGATTCCAAGTCCAAATGAATCAATTACTGAGTTTGCGGATGAACAAGGTTGTATTTAAGCTTAATTGCAATCTAATTATTCATACAAGAATAAATATTCCTATTTCTACAAATAAAACTTGCAACTGATGTTTAATATAGCTACGAATCATAGACTGCTCATGAGTTAACCATGATAGCGAATTATATTCAAATAACCAAGACTAGTCATAAGCTGTTTGTTATCACTGTGCACAAAAATAAAACATATGTATCCTCATGCCAGTCACAATGCCCTGATTCCAAACGTAAAAGAAAAGGAAAATGAATCTGAAAAAAGGCTTCTTCTTAACCAAAAAAGTATTCTTTATTAACATAATAAAATCAACCCCTCTTCTGCCAAAAAAACGTCCCTTACCCATATCTAGATGTAATACTTATGCAGCAAGACAACTGACCCTCGGTCTTCCATGAATTTCCACCTTCCTGTTCTTTTCAAGATACAAATTAAAATATACAAACATATAATGGTCAATAAAACTGCTGACACGTCGAGGCCACATTTGCTGGAGTGTTTTATTTCCTGGAGGAAATGAATGGATGTCGATGGAAAGAAGAATGACAACAAGCCATCTCTTCGCACCTATATTGACTGAACGTTATTCCCTATTATTTCTTGAAGGAAAATGAAGACACTGCGCTCATCATCGAACATCTGGCATGATTTAAGGCATATATGGAGGTAACAATAGCTTGATGGATCTGTGCTGTCAAGAGTACCTCCACTTAACATAGAGTGTGCCTTTATTATGCACTATGGTGGTTCCATATCCCTTTCTTGCAGAGTATGTCTTTGCAATATTGACATCGGTGGTGCAGAGGTGTCCTCTAGAGTCCCCAAAGCGACATAAGAACTCTTATACCAACATTTGTTTTTCTTCCTATCTTCTCAGAATTTTAGGACATCCTACCCTATTCTATCCGAAAGCCATGACACATGGCAACAAAAATCCAGCTGGTAGAGGTATCATGTGGACTAGGCATGCTGTTCCTACGATGATCATTCAAATGGTGTGTTACTTTCTCGAATTTTATTACCACCTCACGATCCCTTTGCATCTTTCGTTGCAGCTCTTCATGATGCTTATGCATCAACTTGCCGACCTTGCTTTTCTTCTCTTTGCCCTTGCCTGCATGAATGATCAACATTAGCTATGATTATGAGAGATATGACAGAAACGCCTAAAATAAACCTTACCTTCACAAAAACTTTCATAAAGAGACAGAATCTACAACTGGGGGTTATATGAGTCCTTCCGGCTCTAAATCTCAAGAGGGCGCGACAATTTTTTGGGGATTAATGATTAAAAATGGATTGCAACCATAATTAATAAACCATTGAACCATTCAGCTTTGAGGACATAATTCCATTTGACGACTACGGTTATCATTCACAGAGATGAAAGATCAAATTTCTCAAGGGACCCATTCAAATTTTCTCCTAGAGCAGGTTTTAATAGGGTGGTGGTTGTGGCCACAACAAACTCTAAAATGTTGTTCCCTTGAGGCAAAAACAACTGTTCCTAGGAGGGAACAACAAAAAACACTCCAAAAAGGTGTTATTCCCTGGAGGGAACAACAAAAACTCCTTTGTTTTTGGTCCGATTCGAGTGGTTCAAAAGCCAAATGAGAGCTAATTCAAAGTTATATCACCAATAGAAACAAGTTTTGAAAACAAAAAGAATTGATAAGGTGGTGGTTGTGGCCACAACAGGAAGCACCAAGTGGCATGTTTCCATTGGGTCCCTCATATCGCATATTGGTGAAAAAAGGATGCAGGACAAGAATCGGCCCCCGGCAGGTTGGGTTGCGATTTTCGATAATCGCATATTGCACCCAAAACCTCGCTATTAGTTGTTACCACTGATAAAGTTCCAATTACAATGACTGCCCGACTGCGATACTTTATTGTGTTACAATTTAATGTACTGACGGGTCTGAGATATTGTATTGCAACGATTTTCTATGTTAAGAGCCTGGTGCGGCCTTAGAATTTTGTTTCTCCAACATGGGGGATAACCACCCGGTCTAGACCTTAAGACAACTCCTTTTCCATTTGAAGCAGTGGCTCCGACTGGGGATAATGGGACCAGTTTTCTAGTATGGGTTTTAAAATGAGAGTGGGTGGTATACAAGTGATTGCAATAGAATAATGATAACTCGAATGACCTATTCTATCATGCAAATCTCTAGCTAACTTAATCTAATATAAACCAGGTATTTCTATGAGATATGCGATCAAAAAAGATATCTGATTGACATGTGATAATAAAGTTCAATTACGCATAAAACAAAGATGATAACATATAAGATAATTTCTTTGACTTAATTGTTAACCAAAGAAATATATAAACTATATCACATATATGATGATTTTATATACATGAAAATAAACAATCTCAGGTAGGCATCATATAACAGTGCAATTAACGCTTAACAAAAAGAAAATACCTCATATACAATTCATGAAAATAAAGTGCTGTCACTAATTAAACAGAAATGAAGCTTAATTATATGAGATAGAAGTACCATATATGTGAAGTTGTTCTCGTTTGACTAATGACATAGATCAACTCCTTTCTTTAGATCAAATTATCTTCCAAATATACAAAAGTGCATCAACAAAGGAAAGTAGTATGATATTTAAAAGAAACGATCATGTTCCATAATTTCACCAAAGCATTCAAAAACTTACAATAGTGCATTCTTTGCAAATGTTTTTGATAAAATTATAGACCCTTCTCTAAATGCATGAGAAGGTTATAAATACTATTCTAACTAATGTGCAAAAATAGATTATACAAAAAATTGAGGAGGTTTCAAGCAACCTCCTCCTAACTAGTCAACTAAATCTAAAAATAAACAGTCGCTTGATGAGTAGAGGCTATGATGATGATTTTTTGTCTGCCATCTTGTCCTTCAAATCACATACATAGGTCATCGGTTTGACTTGAGGAGGTGCCCCAAAATGTGTTCTAACTTGTCCTGCGAAAATTGCATCGATGAGAGGTGGCAACATCCACTGAGTTGAATGAAGTGAGAAATTAAGGGTCATGATTTGGCTGTGTGGCATGACGAGGTATTTCCAATATGAATCGCAACCGGTCTTTGAAAATTTTGTGATCTCTTCCCTTTGATTTTCTACTTTTTCCTGCCAGCTTTTAGCAAATCACCTTAATCGAGAATTTATTTTGGAATTCCTTCTCTCACCAGGTTGGTGGAAAACAGAGTGTGGTTTACCGCCTTGATTATGTTCTTCACCACCCCAGATTCTCTTGCCACTTCTAGCTTAGCTTGTTTGATCCTTGCGTCCCAATCCATGGAAAGAATGTCCTTGTGTGTCTCCTCAATCTCAGGAAGATTGGATTTCCTCCCATATTCTGTTTCTTGCCCTTCGATGAACTCTGAGATTCTGGTGTTCAGATCAATGAACTCAGTTATCTGGTCAATCTCTTTATCTGTTAGCTGGTTGCTAGTGATTATATAAGGAATGATGTGTGACATATTTTGGCAGAATTTTTCTTGTTGTTTCATTAGGAGGGAATTCAGTTCCAACACCTCTTTAATGAACTCGTCGACAATAGGAGCATCCTTATATCTTTCCATGGCTTGCTGCAATTCTTGGAGTCACATTTTTTTGGCCACTATTCCGGCTTCATGGCTTATCTTCAGCACCTCCATGCTCTGTTGCAATTGGGAAAGTTGGTCAGCAACTTGCCTGTTCACACTTGCCCTCTCTGTTTCAAGTTGCTGCTCAAGTTGTGCAATATTCTCCTCCTTTTATCTCAACAAAATAGAGACTTCGGTGGCTTTGTCGATGGTGTCTATTGCATATGCTCTCATAAAATGTGACAATCTAGTCAAGTTGTCAGTTGGGTTGGACAAAATTTCCCTCCAAACCGTGTCCGTCAACTCATTTCCAGGTGGGAGCTCGGGTGTTTCTACCCTCCTCCTTTTCCTTTGTCTTCTTACTACAACCTTGTGCAGCGGGCTATAGAACACATCAAGAGGAGGGATTTTAGTCACTTTCAGGACAATCTCGGATGTGGTTAGAACAGGGATAATTTTGGTTTGCTGAGACGTTGTCACTTGTTCATCCATTGGGTTGGACTGTATTTTCTTTAATATGCAGAGGAGCTTGACATTCCATTGTTTCCTGGGTATCTGTCGTTTTGGGAGTTTCTTGCAGTTTCTTATTAAACTGATCCCATTCCTGCTCCAAACTACTGCTTTTGACCTCTGAACTGATCTATTTAGGTGGGGTGCTCATAACTTGTTTCTCGGCTAACTTCCTGTTGGATTCTGCTATATTATTGGTGTCTTGGGCCTTCCGTGTATCTAGTGTTTTCTCAGTATTTACCTGAGATTCTATGTGAGAACTAGGTCCTTCGCTGTTGACAATCACACTTGGTGTAGGCTTCTCCTCGATTTTCAATAAGTGCAACGAGAGTATTTTGAGCCTTTTGTTTCTACATCTTGAAAGGTTTTCAAATATTTAGGACTCAAATTTTCCCTGTAACAGGTCTTCAAAATCGTTAGCCTCATGGTTATATGGTTTGATCTTTAGTGCAGTAGTGATGTTATATGCTATCTTGTATGGATCAAATTTCCTTTTCGGAAAAGTATGAAGCCTGAGCCTTTCCAGGCTTACTGACTCCTTTACTGCATGATTAAAATTTGCTAAAGAAAAAGAACCACACTTGATAGGAAAACTATGGCCATAATAACTTCTTGCTTTCTTTGAGAAATTTGGTTAGGCCTTTTCCCACGGTCTGGTGGGCGATTTCCCTTGCCAACAATTTATCTAAAATATACAAAGGGAATACATGTGGATTTGTTGTGATAATAAAAACCCTAATGTAGGAGAACCATTCTTCAACAAAATATTTGTCGACAGCCAAAAGGTCTGTAGCAACTTCTTGGGAAAACCTGGGGGCTTTCCTATTGAAAATTAAT
This sequence comes from Pinus taeda, assembly GCA_000404065.3. NCBI lineage: Eukaryota > Viridiplantae > Streptophyta > Pinopsida > Pinales > Pinaceae > Pinus > Pinus taeda. Next base: position 87,965 of record APFE031188987.1, read on the forward strand.
TGATGCAACGACAAAATAACAACATGACATATTTTATAGAAGTGGGGTATATAATGGGATTGCCACATTTACTTATGGCTGAGATGGATAAGGTAGGGGTTCTGTAAGGTCCATTTCCAACCCATGATTGAAAATTTAGTTTAGAAACAGATGGCATCCATAATGTAGGCAATAAAATAGAATGGAGGAAGGTTCTCTCGAGAGGAGGATCTCTTCTATCAATATTTAGTGATGATGGTGGCTAGGTTATCAAATAGGATGGTGGCCTAATTCATAATATGGGAATTAACACAGGCATCAATCAGAGGAATCCATTCTATGAAAAATTTAGTACTATTGGGTAACCCATATAGTCTACATAACATAGAAGTTGCATAGTTGTAGGGGTTTTCCAAAGAGGCTATAACATACATACCTGATTTCTCGAATATGAATTTGTTCTCCAATACTTTGCAGCCCTAAATCACCTTGAGGGGTTCTTGGTTCTTCTTTCCGAATTTGGCCACGTATGCCTTATCATATATATCTTGAGGGTCATATATATGGTACATTTTCTTTATGTCCTCTCCTTTGAATGACCCCATGAATTCCATTCTTGAATTCCTAAATTACCTATCTTCAATTGTGAGGTTTTTCACCACCCACCTGAGCATATTAGTGTATGGTAGGATTTTAGCTCTCACTCCTATCCTATGAAGGAAAGGACAGGTGGCATCTTTGAATTTGAGTCGTGAAGGTTTTATTAAGTCGGTGGTTGCTCTTGTGACAATAATCTTGGGATGTTCGTCATCCAGCCTATTTTATATGACCTCCCAAGCCGTTTCTCCTCCGTCAATGCTGCAGAATGTATCAGAGAATATAGGAGCCATTTTTGTAGACTTGGACTCTGCAATGCTTTTCTTTTTATGTTTCTGCATCACCTTCCTCAATGACATGTCTTTTGTAGCTTGCCTGAAATGGGTGAGATATATCAGCGTAGACGGTATTGAGAAATTAAGACTGAAATCTCTTTTGAAATGACTTTAAATCATGGGAAAGGTTTAGATGAGATATTCAGTGTTAACTTCCCATAACTTGGAAAATCATTACCTCTCCTCGAGCCGCTAAACATTTATTACCCTGTCAAACTGTTCATTATTATATTAAAACACAATTATTTCACATGCTTACTGCTCAATTTGCACATCGTAATATTTAAAATGATGAAATGTAGTGTTGCCTGCTTATAAGGTGAAATGTGATTGCAATCATCGCAATATCGCATTTCACAAATCATTAATGAAGTTCATAGTGGCAAGGCTTAATTACTTATGATTTCTACGAAATGCAATTGTGAGTTCGTAAGTTGTTTGATCGGGATATCACAGATGAAGGTTTGATCGCACATCGCAATTTTTTAAAGGTGTTTCATGATCATCACATGGAAAACTGCGATTTGCGATGGGGATTCTATCCTTGGGTTGTTTTAAGAGTTTTTTAAGGCAATTTCTTGGAGTTATGTTTTATTTTTCTAAGACTAAAAATTTAAGAAGGGTCCCCATTTATATGTCTAACCTTAGCTATTGCTATGTATAAATGGGGGTGTTGTTTCATAGTACAACAATTGGCGATTCACTTGGGAGAACCAATTATCTTTGAGTAGTTTCCTGAAATTTCGAAAACTTTCCAAGTAAATAGAGTTATAGATATAATAATTGCATGAGTTATAAAGTAAACAACATTTCTCTAGAATCATAATCACTTACTTAATCTCTTTATTCAACTATTTTACTATTGTAGTGATAAAAATACAAATGTTTGCATAAGTCAATATTAGTTTTTTGGTATTTACTCATTTATCATAGGTAGAGCCTTTGCTGCCAGTAGGCGTTTATAACCTCGACAGGGTTATATTTTAACCAACAATGATTCATTATCCCATCTGAAGCAATTTTCAAAATTCACAATGATATTTAATTGCTTTGAATCTCACTTGGATCTTGTTCTTTTTTCCTTTTTAATATAATATTTTCTTTTAGGTTTCTTAAAGGACATTGTCTATGCTTGGTGACCCAATAACGACAATGCCATCCATTAGTTGTAACTAAACTGAACAAGTTGGCTCTTGATGAGACCCCTTGTCCTCTGATCGATGAGATCATCATCTATTACCCTGTTTTGATATGCAGTTTTGGTAATATCAATTTAATTATTTCCCTATGATCATGGTAAACAAGCTTGTAATGAGACTTTTTATGTTCTAAGTTTCACATATTTTAGAATCAATGTGAAAAAGGAAAATTTTATCAGATGGGGTGAATCATTGGCTCTTTTACGAGTTTTGGATGATAATGATGTTGGAAATCATAGTGAGAGAGGGGTGAATCAATGTTATCAAATCAATAACCTTTTCATTTCCATAATGAGATTTATATATGCTACTTCAGAGAAGGGAACTTGCGTGTGCACGCAACTGCTCTTAAGGAAACCAACGTATATCTAGTGAACTTATGATTCAGTTAATCCATCATATGTTGATCTTTAATCAATGCATCAATTCTTTATTAAACATTAAATAGTAACCATTTGAAGTAATAACATAATAAACCATCACACATAAGCAGCAACATGAACACCAAGATTTAAGGTGGAAATCCAATGTGGGTGAAAACCACTTGCTGCTGTCATCTGTGTCTTCTATTAATAATAAGAAAATATGTTTACAATCTTGTACTGGTGCAGACTCATACCAGTATACAAGCACCCACCTGCATAATGCTACAACCTTCTCTCGTTCTCCAGCTTCTTCTGGAAGGGATATACAACCCCCTATCTCTTGTACTAGCCAATCCATTTAGTAGTATGTAGGCATTGACCTACAGAAGGCTACGACCTTCTTTCTTCCTCTAGGGACCACGTTTCATGAATTTTCAGACTGGATACTCCTGGATCACAACACCACAATCTGAAGGCCATGTTTTGTCCATTTTTCATGCTGGACCCATAATTTTTTTTTAAACTTAAACCGCATCAACCAACATTCAGTTAATCTAAACAATTAGATCATTGACACCGGAACACTTTGTTGAACCCATAAACATGCATATCATTCAGAACCAGTTGTAACCTCAAAAACCATGCATCAGAGTGTATGCGCTACTTGGATGAACCCAAACTACATGTATACACTACTTCCATTAATCAAACTTGCGTATACCTTCAAAAATACTGCAAACATAAAATTTTGAATCAAGCTTGTACCAATTAGCAATATACTGAATATCTACTGTCAACATATAGAGCTTTACATAGGTAGTGACAGAGAGCATTTCTTCTCACTTATATAATCAATAAATCAAATACCAACCTCCTTATGCATTCAGTTTTACATTAAGATCTAAGAAGATTTATTTGATAGACACTAGTAAAACAGTAGCACTGATCTGATAGATCAATCATAATTGAACATCAAGCTTTTCTTTTGCATATGCTACCTGGAAGAGCCAAACTAGCATGTACACACACCTTCATTAAAGCAAACCAATGTACAAATATGCAAATTCTTACTTCAAAACTTCGCTGCACCTCCAGACTTCAGACAAACCCATATCACGATATTTAAAGAATAAAACAGGTGTGCATAATCAAATCTAGCCCAATATCAGATCATTCAATAATAATAATTCATTATGATCTTGATCCATCATTAGATCTCATCCATCATCAAATGCTCAGGTGCATATTTTTTCTAGATCAAGCAAATCATCAGAAACCCATAACATGTATATTTACTTTTGATATGACACTTCATAAGATATTCATTACTTATACACATAGCCCTTTGATCTTCTCCTCCTTATATACTTAGATCCTTTGTCAATACCTTGGACCAAAACCACTTAGGACCAATACCTTGGACCAAATACTTAGGGTTAATACCTCTGACCAAATACGTTGGACCAAATACCTCGGACCAAAACCTTGGTTTTCCAACATGTATGTGCTTTTCCTCCTAAGAAAATGCATGTATACATATACGCTCTTTTTGTTCTGTGGACTAGCATGTATACGCTATTTTGACTAAGAGGACCTGTGTATACTTCTTAAACTACTTTACATCAACCTTTTTCTTTACATTATTTATTCAGATCAGTAGACCTAAGTTCCATCTTCCTATTCTTCTATACCAATGTCTTGTTACTTCTGAGTAGACCTGTTACACTATAATTTTCCATATTACTTCCGAAATGATTCCTTTGAATTGTCATGCATTCTGTCACATCTGATATCTCTCCTGTAGATTCATCTAGTTACATAGATTCATCTAGTTACCATATACAAGTGAGTTGTTCCGCTACAAGTGTGCTGCTATCAAGTACAACACATGTATCATAATGCCAAAAATTTGCCCCTTTGGACTTGATGGCAACCATGTTGGTGTTGATTACTGCAAGTTGTAGAAATTGTTAGAGATAGAAAGCAACACCAAAATGCTCTCCCCCTTTGACATCAAGGGCAAAGGGTGGACCAGGATATTCTCCCCCTTTGATATGAAGAATGTCATATCTGAACGATTGAATATAAACATTGATCATGCTCCCCCTAGGCACATGCTGAATTCTCTAGTTAAACTCCCTCTTTGTGCATGTTATGATATCATTGTACATGCTATGATGCACTAACTGCCCATGCTCCCCCTGAGCACATGCAGAGTCTACAAAAATATTTTCCATAAGAATAACAAGACTCTATAACTCAACTATGTGAGTTTGACCTTCCTATCACCAATGACTCATACATACATCAATCTCCCAATCAAGTGGGGATATACCAAATTTGACTCATCCACCCAACCTAGTGGGGATATAACAATTGTTTATACATGATAGAAATACAATAAATATTACATCATCCATCCCATGCAAAGTGGGGATACGAATTATATCATTTGTCCAATAGGACTCATTCAAATGTATGAGAAGTCATATCACACCCTAGACTTTTACATGACTTAAGCAAAAAATGGTATAAATATCTGAAACCATAGTTGGACTCAGCAACCATAATGCCAAAAATGCAAAATGCGTGTGAAGGCTAATGCTCCCCCTGAACTTGTGCTACCTTTGCATTGTTAACAAGTCATTAATCAAGGCATCTTTGTTAGTCATATAAAAATTAATGAACAAAACATATCGTTAGAATGTAATCGTCAACATCAGGAAGAGCACCCATATCAGAGTCTGACCCACTGTTTTCTTGTCAGAAAAACATATACTCATCTTTAGCCACAGAAACCCGTGTGTATACGCAACTATACTTCATGAAACCCACGCATAATAGCCTTTATCTAAAAAAAATGGATTTAACAGTAGGATGATGCAGCAACTACTCCCAAATTTTGTCTGAGATATTCAAATGTTTCTCTGGGCAATGGTTTAGTGAGTATATCAACAACTTGTTCTTTGGAGGGGTCATACTCTAATGTAACCTTTTTTTCAAGCACTTGTTCTCGTAGAAAATGGTACTTGATGGGTATGTGCTTGGTCTTGGAGTGCATGACTGAATTCTTTGAAATACTGATGGAAATTGTATTATCACATAGAATGGAGATAGGTGGAGTACATGTGATATGAATGTCTTGCAAAGTTTGCATCATCCAAAGTAGTTGTGTGCAACAAAATGCAACAGCTACATATTCTACTTCAGTTGTAGATAAGGCAATTGAACTTTGTTTCTTGCTGAACCAAGACACTAACCTGGAACCCATATAGAATGCACCACCACTAGTGCTTTTTCTATCATCAACACTTCCTGCCCAATTTGCATTTGTATATGCATGAAGAGTAAGATACGCATCTCTAGGATACCATAGTCCAAAGTCTCGAGTTCCTTGAAGGTATTTGAAAATTCTTTTGATTGCCTAAAGGTGTGATTCCTTTGGATTTGCTTGGAATCTTCCAACTATTCCTAATGCAAGCATGATGTTAGGTCAGGTACTTATTAGATAAAGTAGATTTCCAATCATGGATATGTAAGTTGGTTGATGATTCATAATTGGAGCTGAGACTACATCCTATTACCATTAGAGTACATACAAGTTTAGAATATTCCATTCCATACTTTTTTAGGATTTACTTGAGATATTTGGTTTGTGAAAGAAAAATACCATCTTTAGTTTGTTGAACTTGTAGACCAAGAAAATAGGTAAGTTCACCAAGCAAGGAAATTTCAAATTCTTGCTGCAATTTATCATTTTCAATCTTTGTATATAAATTGCTATATGTAGAACCTTTTGTAAAACCTTGTTGGTGTAGATATTTGTCAAGGCGGTAATACCAAGCCCTTGGAGCCTATTTTAGACCATAGAGAGCCTTTTTGAGTCTGCATACAAGTTTTTCATCATTTCCAAGAATGAATCCTTCTTGTTGTTCAATAGAAACTTCTTCTTCTAAATCTCCATTAAGGAAGGCTGATTTTACATCCATTTGGTATACTTCAAATTTTCGAAAACTGGAAACAGAAAGAAACATTCTTATGGCTTCAAGTCTAGCAACAGGTGCAAAAGTTTCTTCAAAATCTATACCTTCTTGTTGAGCATACCCTTTACAAACAAGTCTGGCCTTGTTTCTAATGACTTCTCCATTTTCATTGAGCTTGTCCTTGAATATCCATTTAGTTCCTATAATATTTTTTTCATGAGGTCTAGGAACTAATTTCGAGTGTCATTTTTTTCAATTTGCTTAAGTTCTTCATCCATGGCCTTGACCCAACATTCATCTTTGCATGCTTCATTTACATTTTGAGGTTCAGTGGAGGATATTAATGCTAGATAGCTTGAGGTTTCTGTAATAGTTCTTCTTGTATGTACACAAACCTCCCGTTCTCCTAAAATTTGAGTTTCTAGATGATTTTTCTGAACATACCTGGATGGAGTCTTTTCATCTACCATTATATCTTCTTCTGGTGCTTCATTGGTTTTTTCTTCAGTATAATTTTGATTTGACGTGGGAAAGTAATCTCCATCTTCCTCATTGTCATAATATTCTATTGATTTTATCTGTTTTGGATTTCTGCATTCTTCATCAACTACAACATCAATGCTTTCAACAAATTTTCCAAGTCTTTTATTATAACATATATCCTTTACTTCTGGAAGAATAACCAAGAAGAATTGCTCTGGGTTCAAACTTACCAAGTTTTTCATTAGTCCTTTTGATAAAACATTTGCTTCCAAAAACTTTAAAGTATTTTATAGTAGGAGTCTTACCATACCAAAGTTCATGTGGAGTTTGAGTTCTATTTACTCGAACATTTGCTCTGTTGAGAATAGTCACGGTAGCAAATGCAGTTTCACCCCAGAAGGTTGTAGGAGTTCCAGATTCATATAACATAGTTTGAGCCATTAGTTGAAATGTTCTGTTCATCCTTTCCACCACACCATTTTTCCGAGGAGTTCTTGCAGTGGAGAATTGAATTTTTATTCCATGTTGCTCACAAAAGTCAAAGAATTCATCCGATATAAATTCCCCTCCTTGATCAGATCTGAGGCATTTGATTTTTCGATTTGATTCATTTTCAACCAAAGCTTTGAAAGCTTGGAACTTTTTAAATGCTTCATATTTATGCTTTAGAAGACATATCCAACACATTCTGTAAAAATGATCAATGAAAAAAATAAAGTATTCTTCTCCACGAGGTGATGTTTTCCTTGTTGGTCCACATAAATAAGTATGGATAAGTTCAAGAGGCTTACTAGTTGACCCTTCTTTTTGCATGAAGTGAAATTTGGTTTGCTTACCGATTTGACATGGTTTGCATATTGTATTTCCTGGGATGTTGATATCTAGAAGATCACGAACGGCCTTGAGTTTGCATGCTTTTCTTATTTGAGAAAAGCTTATATGTCCCAATCTTCTATGCCATAGCCAATTTTCATCATTTTTTCTTAGATAGCACTATTGTTGTCATCCTTTGAATATGTATAAGTTGTTTGGAGTTCTTGTACCTTTGATCACTGTCTCTCCTATATCAATCTCACGAACAACACATCCGCTTGATCGAAACACCACTTCATTTCCTTGATCACACATTTGACTGACACTCAACAGGTTATTCTTTAAACCATCTACATACATAACATTTCCAGCTTTAACCTTTTCTTTCAAGAAAACAGAACCTTTACCTGTTATGGTAGGTGGAGTTTCATTTCCAAATGAGACATACTTTTCCTTTTCTAAGGCATTATATGAGTGAAGTTTCTCTTTGTCACCTGTCATATGTTTGGAGGATCTGTTGTCGATGTACCACTGATTTTCTTGTCCTTTTGCATATAAGGCTATACCACATCTTTCTGTTTGAGATTATTTCCTTCTCCATATCTTGGGATTTAATGGCGTTTGCTCCTTTTGAGGTGTTTGCCGAAATTTTCTCCTGCATTCAGATTCTTCATGACCAAATTTGTTAGATATTGAGCATTCTATTTCATTTTTAAGAGGAGAAAAGTTATTATAGGAACATCTCTTGATCCCAGTTACATTCCTTTGATTTTGTGCTTCTCTAGTCATGATGGTTTTGTAAGCAATGCATTGAGCAGATTTGTGCCCAAAGTTATGACATGAAAAACATTACCCATGAAAGAAGTTTCTGTGACTATTGAATCTATTTATCTGTTAATTGTAGTTTCCATTGATATTCATCTTTGGAGCAAATTGAGTATGATTTTTCTGAGGTTGGTTGTGGCTTCTATTGATATTCATCCTTGCAGCAAATTGAGTATGATTTACCTAGTGATCAGCTTTATGCCTTTGTTGACGATTGTCATACTGTTCATTGATCTTTGCTGCATCAAGATAGCTTTTGGTGGAGGTTGACGACTTTTGTGATTGAGATGCTTCTTCAGTATATCCAAGAATTGTCTTTATCAGAGGAGAATGCTGAACTTTGATAATTTCATTTAAAGTTTCTGATCCTTTAGCAAATCTAAGATTGAGAGATTTTGTTTTCTCAAGATTTTTTCTTAGACCCTGTTTCCGAGAAAACTAGTGTCTTTTTAATCTGCTAGTCCCACTAAGATGGGTAGCTATCTTAGAAACAAACAATCAAAGTAATTTGTTATTTCCTTTATGTATGGTAGATAAGAGAGAAGCAAAGGGGACCAACTTGGATATTCTGCTTGACTCCTTGCTTGATTTTTCTCTCCCTTGATAGAGCTTGCAACTCCTCTCCTACTTGTCCCGCTTTAGAGAATATCTGTAGAGTGAAAGTAACAAAACACCATCAAATCATCTCGATCTATAATATCATAAAAAATGGAGAATGAGAAATACATTGACCACACAATTGCATTCACAAACAACAAGATTCACAAATACACGATTATATGGAGGAAAACTCAAAGAAATTTATTAATAGTAGAAGAGAGGATTACAACCCAGCTGTCTAATCTAGCATCATCCTCCGAGCATCAAAGCCCTCTTCACCTCATGAAAAGCAAGATCACCCAACAATACAATGTTCCTTCTCAAAGATAAACCAATAACACTTCCTTACAAATTACAAAATTCCAACCTCTAGATCTCTCAGATGAGGGATCCATTTATAGATGTCTTGCAAGGGTGTGAGTCAGCTCTGGGTTTTGATTAGTGTCATTCCACTGATAGTTCTTGGTTCCACTTGGATATTTCATTGATCTCTTACTCATCCATGGGCAAATTCAAAGAGGCAAGTGTCATAGGAGAAGTTTCTAGAAGATTCCATGAGCATCCACTTAGCAAACTGTCTCAACCATTTGTCCATTATCGCTCATCGCACCCTACAGAAGGCCTCTTCAGTATGCATCACACCTGGCTAGTGTAGCAGCCAGTATGCATTGCACCTTGACCATGGAGTAGTCAATAAGGTCCAGTTTTGGCCAGTTCTTAGTGGTTTTTTAGGTGGAACTTTTGGGAAATGATATAATTAGTTGACCATGATCCTTTAGGATATGAAACAACACTTTTATGGGTTAAGGATCCCTTGGTTTATCGACATATGTGATTGGGGTTGAAGTGCCCAAATATGTCTATAACAGTTGCCCCCTAAAGCATGAGGTCATAAATCTTTTGACGTCGGGTGAAATTCTTTATCAAGAGGATCCGAGGAATTCGAACTGGAAGGTGACCTGTATAAGATACAATACAATACATCGTCATCATATTATTTTCATGATCTAGTTGAGGCGAGCATTCCCATGCTCAGCTTTATAAATTCATTTTCATGTACATAGAATAGATAATCGTCTGCAGTTGTAGACTGGTGATTTTTCATATGAAGGGTCATCGTCCCTGGCTTGGATGACCATATATGAAACTTCTGTGTACATTTGATGTCTTTATATTCTTGAATATATCACAGCCCGGATGGATGAAACTAGATCTGGGGTCTTCAAACTCGTTCAATCTTCGTCCGATGTACAAGTCGATCCATGTGAAAAGATGTTTTGAAGTCGAACATGGAAAGACATCACCTGATTACCAGCCAATAATGTAAGTTGTTAATAGACGCGAGAGGAATCACTGATAATGATAATGACCCTCAAGGTACTACACTACAATTCACGTGGTGTGAATATATGAGTCAATGTTGAACACCATGCAAAATCTTTCGGTTGAAGGCCATTGATGTAAACCTGTCGTCGGAAGTGAGAAACTTGCCATTGAGGCATGCAAGCTTCAAAGTACTGAAAGGGTTGTTTCTGAGTCAACTTCTTGGATAATGAGCCGATGTCGAGAAGAAGTGACCCATTGTAGGAGGGCCTTGATGTATCCCACATCTACGACACGAAACGGTGCAAATGATTTTCTGGAGGTGAAAACGATCTGATGATACAAGGTTCAAGAATGAAAGTCATGAAAAATGGAGGGTGAAGGTATTGTAGTGGATGAGGCATTGGCTGGGTGGTGAATTCTTTGAATGACTTCTCTTGGACATATTGGCGACACTGAGATGGATTGGTAGTGTTAACCCCAAAACATGGATGGTGCGGAGGACCAATGGTGATATGACCGGTGAATGGAATAACCCAACCCGACTCAATCATGGTGATGGATTGAAAGTGTCATGTTCAAGAGCGACTTGCTACCAATAAAATTCTTCAAGTTTTCTTCCCTTTTTCCCCAGTCATTGTTGACTAGTACCTCTTTATTTTTGTCAAGCTTGAGGAGGATAACATATGATTGTTCTATAATTTTCCCTTTGAGCAAACCTATCGCTATGTTTTAGCGAGCCTAACGACAGTGAAACTCGTTCTTGTCCGGGTTGAAAATTTTGTCGCTATTGTTTTAACGGGTTTAATGACAAGGATAACCTGGTCCTTTTCATGTTTAGAGAGTTTGAAAAGGGACGAAAAGGAAAATCCAACGGTCCTTTTTCGTAGCATAATCCCTTAAGTCAAAAAAAGTATAAAATAATAAGCAAGGGGTGATTTTTCAATTGCTTTAGCGAGCTAAAAAAACAAGCGCTCAATCTTTTTGTGGGATGATCCCTCAGGTCCAAAAATATTAAAATGTAGAGGACGGATGGCACTTCCCCTTACTTTAACGAGCTGGAAAGGCTAGTAGCTCGACAATATTTTCATATTTAACGAGTCTAAAAAAGAGCTTAAAAGAGACGTTTTTTAGGAACGAGTGATGTTTTTCAGGTAGCAACTGGTTCCAGGTAAGTTTGGAACTTCTCAAAACATGGCAGTGTGAAGAGGGTAGCTAGCAGAATCACTCGTCGTAGCTATTCCTCAAAAGGGTAAACAATCAAGTGGAAGCGTATGGTTGGCCAAAATAATGGAGGTGATGGTAGAACACAACCAAGGCTCAAAACGCTGATAGCATGGCAATCACAGAGGTCGTTTACTGAAAGCGGGTTTATTTTTTTTAATGAGCTTGAACCCTGCGTTAACATATGCTCAATAGCAGGTTTATTTTTTAACGAGCTTGAACCTTGCAAAAACATTGCTCATTGGCGGGTTTATTTTTAACGAGCCTAAACCTTCAGAAACATTAATCATACCAGTCGTTTAAAAGATGTCTCTCACTGTTAGGTTCATTTTTTACTGAGCTTGCACCATGCGAAACTTTTCTCATTGCCTTTTTATATAGGCTAGAAACGACCAAACTACAGAGCTAACTACACTAAAAGCTAAGGAACTACTGAGATTAGGTAGGATGGTTTTGTCTTTCGTCTAGACACAACCCTTCCTTTGCTTCATCTCCGTGGTGCAGACAAAGGTGAATGGTGGTTAGACCAATCACCTAACCTAAGAATTTGAAACTAAAAAGCTAAAAAATGAAATTGGTTGTTTTTCACTTGCATACAAAGGTTTGCATGCTCCCAAGTATTGAGAAAAGGAGAGTCTCCAGGTTACCATATGGAAGTCCCCGTGGTTAGGCAGGATTGTTTCTGTCAGTGGTTAGACAAAAAACACTTCCTTGGCTTTGTCCATCGAAATAGACAAAGGTGAATGGTGTGAGCTTCCAATCACATAACCTATCTGGAAACCTATTTTTTCAGCTGGGTTCGCCTACCGAAGCAGACTAGGGTGCATGCCCCCTAAGATTCGTTACATTCACTGGACTACTCACCGCAATCTGGTGGATGGAATGAAGGTTGAGGAGACACTCTTGATGAAAAGAGACCATTTAGGAATGATGTTTGACTTGTAGCTGTGTTTGAACTGGGAAATTAAAGCTGGTTGATAAGGTGTACCATTTTTCCTTCATGTGGGAAACACATCACTCGAAAGAGTGTGGAAACAATAGCTTCCATGCTATATATATAGTCAGGTCCAAGAAGAATATTGTAATCTAATGGTCCTTGGACTACCATCACATTCAAATGAATGGTTTTCCTTTTCAAAGTTATAGGCAACTTCAAAAGGATCCCTAACGGTCGACTGGTTCCTTTGTTAAAGCCTGACAAATTTTGAGTAATAGGCATAAGCGATGGAAAACCAAATTCTTTCCAAGCAGTTGAGCAAAGGGTACTCACTGAAGCCCCTTCATCTATGATAGTGCCAGACACGATCATTTTGTAAACTTGTACTATGATTCGGAATGGTACATTAGATGAAAGGCGGGGCCTTGCTAGTTGATTCCAATTGAAGGAAATGACTAGACTGCTCAGAGGGGGTACCAGATAAGCGATTGGATGAGCCCCTTGAAATGGGGAATTTTCCTCCTATTGTAAAGGAACGGGTGGATTGCCCCCAAGTTTGTCAAAATCTGTATTGACAAAAAGAATTTGAACACTGTCGTTCTCATTCTCTTTGGAAATTTTATCGTCTGAAGGCGGACCTTCTGAAGGCAAGACTGGGTCGACTGCCATCTCAACCAGTTGACTTTGGTCCAATATGGATTTAGAAGGTTCACTCTCATTGATAGGCGTTTCAACCAACTATTGAGTTACGTCAGTCATATTTTCAACTAGCGATGGACTTGGTAAGAGTTTCTTGTATCCAGGTGGAAGTCGCTGTGGTGAATTAGGATGGTTATCCAAGACACTTTTGGCTTCATCTGAAAAAGGACAACGGTGAAGAGCATGATCACCTTCACATAGCCTACATGGAAATATGACCTTTCCTTTCTGTCCATTGACTTCACTAGTTGATGGTGCATTGTCAACATGATGACCAGAGGTTGATGACACCTGACGGTGCAAACAGGGAGACCATTCTCTTAAGATCCGAGGGATGCATGGACATTCTCAATGAAGGTGGTCTCCCTTGCAAATTATGCATGGAGATATGTGTTTGGAAAGTTTGGTGTGCGAATTTTCACTAGATACTGCATGGTTTCCCCCTTACTTAACTGACTTCTTCTTTTTCTCCTTCCCTTTCTTCTTCTTCTCGGCCACCTGGTTACTAGCATCGCTAATTTCACCAAGCGAAGAGGAAGAAGGGGAGGGAGAAACAAACAAATTAGAACGCGAAGGGTCAACTTCAGTGTCAACTGGTTGCTGAGGAATCACAGTGTTTTGAACGATAGAGGTTGAGAATAGCCATACTGGTAGGCCAATTGTGATTCCTAGAAGGGACTATGTAGCCATATACGGAGCACCAATATCTCCCCAAGAATATAAAGGACTCTGATTCCCCCAAGAGGGATTCCTTGATTGGTGGACTCCATTACCTCAACCTAAGATAAACGAAGGAATAGGGATGTTATTCTGAATTAAATAAATTTTAATGATGCTTTGACACAACTTTGCCTTTTCAATTTTTAAGAGTCAAGAAAAAGCTAAAGATTACTCTAGTCGCCTTCGATTTTTAATGAGCCTGAAGTGACAAGTGCTCAGATGGACCTTTTCTTTTAAGGAGTCGAAAAGGAACGAAAGTGACTACTCTGGAAATCCAGATAGAGGGATTACCAAATCAATCGCAAAACTGCAATATACACCTTGGTGGTAAATTAAAGAGAAATTCCCAAGGACTTATGTACGTCAATCAATCTTCCCGAATGTTGTGTTTAGTGCATTGTGATCGATAGGGCGGTACACACGACTTCCTATGGATAAAGGATATCAGCCTATTGTGGTATCCTAATATATACTCGATGATATGGGGAGCACAAGTTCGTACTAGCACTTGTGATATCAAAGAGGAGGAATCACCCAACCTTCGATGAAAATGATAGTTACCAGGTTTTACGATGCCGAAACACATCTCTAGCCTAGACTTCTAGATGTGTTGCGTTAGGTTCTAAAGCATTTTTATGTTCATTGAGATTTATTTTAGATTTGATCTTGTTTAGGAGTTTGTCTTTCAAGGTTCACCACGTGATGTAGATGTAAAATTCCTAAATATGCAATCTAAAATGATAAACATCCATTTATTTTCTTTTAGCAATGAAAATCCTAGCTACTAAGGAAAGAAGATTACGATTCTTTCAACAGAGATCAAAGAGCACACACTAAATGCACCTTTCCTAAATCATTTTCCACATACAGTCTAAATGCAAATGCAAATGCATGTATTTGTTTTTCATTTCCTTAATGTGAGAATGCCAAAAAGGAAAACTAAGTATAAATCTGAACTATTTTCTTCAAAGCGACATTTCGACAATTTCTTTTCAAAATGAAAGGAAGACTAAAACAACACTTTTCGATTTCGAATGGAAAGCTGATTTTGACACTTCAAATATTAACAATTCAAATCAAATACAATGACAAAAGTACAATTGACCATCTAAAGGAGGAAGACTTTACGACACTCTTCTTTTTGACTCAAAATGACAATTATGACACTTTTGCATCAAAAATGATGGTTCGATTAAGCTACCTTTTAAATAGGAATCATAAATGATGGAAAAATACACAAAAACATTTACCTATCCTAATCAATGGAGGTTGAACAATGTAAAGGAAATAGGCTTCAGCAATGAGATACTGATCATAAGTAGCAAAACAACTGAATAGAGCTGAAAACAAGGAGGAAAAACCCAAATTTCAAAGAGAGAAATAGGATTGCTCAGTCATCGCACCTATCCTTAACAAAAAGAGGGATGCATCTCACCTGCTACACACAGGAGGTGCGATGCATACTGGTTTCCAGTTACAGACAGTGTGATGGGCCAGGGAGCGAAACTGAGTTGGGTTTTTTCTCAAAATTTGCAGCTAAGTTCAGTGATTTAAGCTAAGCTATGATGGATAGTAAAAACAAAGTACAGGGGTATGATCTTAAGAGGTTATTGAGCTACCACGAGGGCATTTAGGATGCTTGTAAGTCAGATGTTCATTTCATAAACCAACCCGGAGATTGACTAAATCAACATTCATCTACTTTGAAATTGCATAGCAAGAGCAGTTCGAAGGCTATCTAGCTAACTTCAGGCTCCATATGTAGTTTATAAAGCAAGCAAAAATAACAAACAAAGAATCTATTCGCTCCCCTGCAGAGTCGCCAATTTTGTTTCGAGAAAACTAGTGTCTTTTCGGTCTGCTAGTCCCACTAAGATGGGTAGATATCTTAGAAACAAACAATCAAAGCAATTTGCGATTTCCTTTATGTATGATAAATAAGAGAGAAGCAAAGGGGACCAACCTGGATCTTCCGCTTGACTCCTTGCTTGATTTCTCTCTCCCTTGATAGAGCTTGCAACTCCTCTTCTTCCACAATTTCCTAGACATCTGTTCCAAGAGATTGTAGATAGGTTGTGGTTCTTATTTTCCAATAAAAAGGTGGCTCCCAGCAAAGATTGCCTGTCTGATGGATCCCATGCTTTCGCAATTACTCATCTTGATGGATCTTCCTTCAAGCGATCAAGATTCTTCTAAAGGACTTGCTCCGATACCAATTGTTGGAAATAATACTGAGAGGGGGTGAATCAGTATTATAAAATCAATAACCTTTTCATTTCCATAATCAGATTTATATACGCTACTTCAGAGAAGGGAACTTGCGTGTGCACGTAACTGTTCTTCAAGAAACCTGAGTATATCTAGTGAACTTATGATTCAGTTAATTCATCATATGTTGACCTTTATTCAGTGCATCAATACTTTATTAAACATTAAACAGTAACCATGTGCAGTAATAACAGAATAAACCATCACACATAAGCAACACACATGAACACAAAGATTTAAGGTGGAAACCCAATGTGGATGAAAACCACCTGCTGTTGTCGTCTTTGTCTTCTTTTAATAATAAGAAAATATATTTACAATCTTGTACTAGTGCAGACTCAAACCAGTACACAGGCACCCACCTGTAGAAGGCTACAACCTTCTCTCATTCTCTAGCTTCTTCTGGAAGGGAGCTACAACCCCTTAGCTCTTGTACTAGCCGATTTGTTTACTAGTACATAGGCGCCAACCCACAGAAGGCTACGACCTTCTTTATTCCTCTAGGGATGACGTTTCATGAATTTTCAAACTGGATACTCCTGGATCACAACACCACAATCTGAAGGCCACGTTGCATCCAATTTTCATGCAGGACCCATAAAAAACTTTTAAACTTAAACTACATCAACCAACATTCAGTTAATCTGAACAATCAGCACTGACACCAGAACACTGTGTTGAACCCAAAAAACTACATCATCATTCAGAACCAGTTGTAACCTCAAAAACCATGCATAAGAGTGTATACGCTACTTGGTTGAACCCAAACTGTGTGTATATGCTACTTCCATTTATTAAACCTACATATACCTTCAAAACTACTGCAAACATACAATTTTGAATCAAGCTTGTACCAATCAGCAATATACTGAATATATACTGTCAACTCATAGAGCTTTACATAGGAAGTGACATATATCACTTCTTCTCACTTATACAATCAATCAATCAAATACTAGCCTCCTTATGGATTCAGTTTTACATTCAGATCTAAGAAGACTTCATTGATAGACAACAATAAAACATCAGCACTGATATGATAGATCAGTCATCCTTGAACATCAAGCTTTTCTTTTGCATACGCTACTTGGAAGATCTGAACCAGCGTGTATACGCACTTTCATCAAAGAGAACCAACGTACATATCTGAAAATACTTAATTCAAAACTTCGTTGCACCTCCAGACTTTAGACAAACCCAAATCATGATTTTTAAAGAATAAAACAGGTGTACATAATCAGATCTATCCCAATATCAAATCATTCAATAATAATAAGTCATTATGATCTTGATCCATCATTATATCTCATCCATCATTAAATGCTCAGGTGCATATTTTGTCTAGATCAAGCAAAGCATCAAAAACCCATAACATGTATATTTACTTTTGATATGACACTTCATAAGATATTCATTACTTATACACATAGCCCTTTGGTCTTCTCCTCCTTATATACTTAGATCCTTTGTCAATACCTTGGACCAAAACCACTTAGGACTAATACCTTGGACCAAATACTTAGGGTCAATACCTCAGACCAAGTACCTTGGACCAAATATCTTGGACCAAAATACCTCGGACCAAAACCTTTGTTTTCCAACATGTACCTGCTTTTCCTCCTGAGAAAATGTTGTATACATGTACAGTCTTTTTGTTCTGTGGACCAGCGTGTATACATCATTTTGACTAAGAGGACTTACGTATACTTCTTAAACTGCTTTGCATCAACATTTTTCTTTACATTCTTTATTCTGATCAGTAGACCTAAGTTCCATCTTCCTATTCTTCTATACCAATGTCCTGTTACATCTGAACAGACCTGTTACATTGTAATTTTCCATAGTACTTCTGAAATGATTCCTTTGAACTGCCATGCATTCTATCACATCTGATATCTTTGCTGTAGATTCATCTAGTTACCATATACAAGTGATTTGTGCTGCTACAAGTGGGTTTCCATCAAGTACAACACATGTATCATAATGCCAACAAATGATAGAGTTTTAGGATACTCCTATGCAGAAAGTCCTTACTAGGTTAAAGATTCTTTTCTTGACTGATAACAAAACATTCTTACTCTATAAAGTTAAGAGTTTGTTCATAGAATAAATGTCTTTAGGAAGATCAATTTTTTCCAAAGAAATCAGGTTTACTTTGGTACTCAAATGTCCTAATTATTTATTTTAACTTTTACTTACTTATAGAAACAAAAAATTAGAAATATTATCAAATATTTTATTTTGAAAAACCAAAAGTAAATACCACTTAACCTTTATTTTCCTAAGAATCTTAAAGGCGATATGATACAAAATTGGAAGAGGCTATCTTCTAAGAAAAGTATTTTTTCAAAATTTGCCCATTAACAGGCAAGGAATCCATCTTACCTGATAAGTCTTGTAAAATAAATGTCGATTGACCAATTTTCTCAATGATTTGAAAAGGGCCAAGCCATAGTCTTTGGAGTTTTGTATGTTTACCTTTTTCCTCATGTGCTTTGTCCCATTTCAAAACCAAATCACCTCAATTTTTTTTTGATTGGCAGAGGTTGTATAAAAAGAGGCTTCAACTAATTGTTGATGATGGAAGTGGGTTGCTTTAGCCTTTTCCTGTTCTTCTTCAAGATTCAGAATCTAAAACTGTCTGGCCTGGAGAGAAGAGGAAGGGTTTTCATTGATGAATTGCAGTAGGAAAAGAGATGTGATTGTTATGTTTGTGGTAAGAACAAATTATTTTCCATAAACTAAAGCAAAAGGAGAAGAACTGATAGAGGCCTTCTGTGTAATTCTGTTAGCCCAAAGAGAGAATTTCAATGCTTTGTGCTAATTCCTATGATTTTGGTTGATAGTCCTTTTGATAATTCTGTTGAGGTTTTTATTTGTTGATTCTGTTAATCCATTACCTTGTGGATAATAGTTGGTTGAATATTTTAACTTAAAACCTTGCTTTACAACAAATTCTACCATTGTATTTCTAGGGAAATAAGATGCATTGTCAAACATTAAAGCTGAGGGTAGGCCAAACCTGGTAATTATGTACAGATCAATGAATTTCGTAATGATTTATGTATTAGTTATATTTAGTGGGATAGCTTCTACCCATTTTATAAAATAATTAGTAGCTATAAGGATGTATCTATGCTGTTTGGAAGAGTTAGGAACAATATCTCTAATTATGTCTAATCCCCATTGTTCGAATGGTTGTTGGATGTTTACTAGTTGCAAAGGGAATGTCGACTTCCTTTCCCTTCTAGCTGTATTTTGACAAGTTTCACACTTTCTTGCATATTCATATGCATCCTTAAATATCGTTGGCCAATAATATCTTGCATGCAGGATTTTGTGACCTGTGGTATTTTCTACAAAATGTCCTCCAACTGGTCCATCATGTAATTCATTCATGACCTTCTCAGCTTTGGGGTTTTCAGGGCATCTTAACAATACTGAATCATAATTTTTTCTAAATAATACATCATTGAATTCATACTGATTTTATTTCGACCTTGAAGCACACTTTTTTTCTAAGTAAGATGCATAGGAGCATACCCATTCTTCAAATAAAATTTCAAATGAGCATATTGTGATTGTACATCATTGAAGATTACCTCTGATATTTGTACTTGATTACCTTGATATTCTTCTGCTGATAAGTGGGAAGATCCAGTTAACATCCTGTAAAAACCTTGGCCCTTAACAATTTTAGCTGGCCAAATTTCTACATCATATTCTTGAAGCGTGGTAACCCAATTGGCTTTTTTCTCCCCTACTTCTCTTTGGAACAATAATTTCCTTATTGCAGGGTAGGGTACTACTATATTTGTATGGGTTTTGAGAAGAAAAGGTCTGAAATGTTTCAAGGTTTTAAAAACATAAAATGCTTGTTTCTCAACAACTGAATAATTTAACATGAAACCTTGCAAGTTGGAACTGAAAAAAGAGATGGGTGCCTCGACATTTTTATCGTTCAGCTGTGTCAAAACCGTTGCATATGATGTATCAGTTGAAAAATTATATAATTCAAAGGGACTGAGAAAGTTAGGAGTTGTCAAAGAAGGAACATGAATAATTGTTTTTTTAACTAACTCAAATGACTCCCTTTTATCTTTGCCCCAATTGAAAACTCCATTTTTTTTCTTATAATTGCTTGAAGGGGTAGGACGTTTTGTGAAAAATCTGGAACAAATATTTTTACAAAATTAATTTGGCCTAGGAATGATTGCATGGTATTTTTGTTATGTGGGAGAGGAACCTTTTCGATCTCTTGGACTCTATCATGATCAATGTAAATCCCTTTCTTGGATACTATAAACCCTAGGAGTTTTCCTTCTAGTAAAGAAAAATAAGATTTTTTGGGATTTAAGGAAATGCCATATTTCTTGCATCTTTCAAAATTGTGCTTTAGGTCACTTAAATGATTGTTCCTATATTTAGAATAGATTTTGATGTCATCTAAGTAAATAACAACTGATTTATTAATCAGAGTTTTAAAAGAAATATCCATAGCACGTTGAAATTTAGCCCCTGCATTAATAAGTCTGAAAGACATTTTCTGATAGGCATATGTTCCCCACTTGGTCCTGAACGTTGTCTTTAATCTGTCATTTGTATGCACAAGAATTTGATTATATCCTGAAAATCCATCTAGAAAAGACATTAATTTGGAACCTGCAATTGATTGCAATATCTGCTCCATGGTAGGCAAAGGAAATTTATCTTTTTGACAGCTTTATTCAAGTTTCTAAAATCAATACAAATCCTAATATCACTGTTCTTTTTCCTTACAGTCATCATATTTGATATCCACTTTGAGTTTCTAATAGTGAAGAAAATTTTGGCTTTCAAAAGCTTGTTCAATTCGGATTTGATTTGACTCTAAAGGTTTGGGTGAATTTTCCAAAGCTTCTGTTGAGTTAGATTTTCATTCGAAGTCATAGGTATGGTATGTTAAATCACGAAGGTATCATAGGTTTTGAGATATGCGTAATCCCAGGAAAAGACACATTTGTATGTTTTCAACAACTTAATGAATGATATTCTTTCTTCATACGATAGGCCAAGACCTAGGTTGACATTTTGAGGTTTTTCGGTTGACCCTAGGTTTACTACTTCAAATCTCAAAGTAGAATTTTGAGTTTTGGAGTTGGTAACTTTCTTGAACCTATCCTTTAGATCATAGAGATATTCCATCTTAACTACTGACTTCGGGATTGGGATTTGGTCTTGATTATATTTAATTTGCAGATCATGCTCATGCTCATCTATGATCTATTCCTCATATGACCCTTATGATGTAAGGAAATTAACTATATCCACATCGTTATTGAATACTTTCCGATTTGTTACATTATCGAGAATAGATGGCCTAAATATTAACTCTATTGAAAATCTATCTAGACTAAAATCTTCCGAGGGTATAAGCTTGGATGCTACATTAGCAAGTAAGTCATCACTTGCGTTTTGCAACCTAGAACTGAAGAAATGTTAAAAGCAGTAAAATGAGAAGTAAGTTTTTGGGCTAATGAATGATAATGTTTAAGGTGCCCAGAGACACAATGAATTTTATTTCTTACCTTCTTAACTATTATTTTAGAATTTCCATGGACTTACAAATATTTGACATTAAGACCAATGGCTTTATACAGTCCATGGATCAATGCTTCATATTCAGTGATATTATTAGTGCATTGAAATTCAAGTCTGTAGGCTGACATGGTTTTATCTCCTTATGGGTTGATCAAAATGCATCCTGTGCTTGCACCATCTTCAGATTTAGAATTGTCAAAATAGAGAGTCCAGAACAAAGAATTATTTGAAATTTTATCTACTAAATTTACACACTTGCAAGCATCTGTTTGTGAATTTTTTTCTATTTGAGACATAATGGAATTATCTAGAAAGGGAGACCTATGAGCATTACAGGATCCCAAAAATGACTCGGCTGAGTAATTTGCAATGATGTTATTGGTGAAGGCAACAAGTTCATTTCTTCCCTCGAGATCAGTGCCTGTGTATTTCATGAACTTTTCTTGGTCTACCCTGATTTGGTTTGGTTTACCATTATGTGGCGACCACATGTGAGACCAATCAGTTGCGAAGTAACCATGCAACTTTTCATACCAATCCCTACTTAGAATTAAACCATAAAACCTGGGGATATCAACCACTAGAATATCAATTATTTGCGAAACTTTTGGATTAGAGGAAAGCCTAATTGAAACTGATGCTATTTCTCCAAGTACCTCTACTTTTGTCCTATCTAATTGAACTATGTGTATTACAGATTTTCAAGGTGTAATATTCAATTTGGTGCACACAACTCTTGGCATAATATTTGAAGAGGCTCTTGAATCAACAGGGCAATTATGAACATTTCTATTGAAAATTTCATAAGTAAGAAGAAATGGAGGAATATGAGAAATAGATCTATCACCAATTAGGACTAAATCTGAAGGATCTACTTTGTTTGAAGACGAGGAAGGTTTTCCCATATCATAAGCAGCTTGAGTAACCACAACCAATGGTAAAGGAGATACATGAACTGCTTTTAACTCTCTTAATATAATTTCTGTTTTTGTTTGAGTTTAGTGAGTTCATGTAATGAAATGTTTGCTCTAGTCTTTTTCATATCTTCCACTATGTTATATTCTACTGTATTTGAGATTACCAATGTTTTGGAAGCATTTGGAAGATCTAGTAGAATATGGTTAGTTTGCATAGTTTTAGACTTCTTTCTTACTGTTTTGTCCTTTACAGGGGTAGCAGTTTTTTGTTTTTGATTTGTTATAGACATATCAGAAGAGTTTTTAATTCTTGTAGTTACTGGGATAGCTTGTGCTTCTTCTTCAGTTGGGAGGATGAAATCCCACATTCCATTTAATTCAACTTCTTCTTCTATTTTGGTTTCCTCTCTGGCTAGTGAGTCTTCTTCTACTTCTTGATTAGATTCGACATTTGAAATAGTATTTGGAGGTTGTGATGCAGAATAAGGAATTCTTTTAAACAAGTGAAAAGGTTTATTGGGAGCAGAGGATTCTACGACTTGCCTCTCGTCTACTTGTGATCTCTTTTATAAAGCTATAATTATTCTTTCTATAGATAGGGATTCTTTCATGTTTTCTACAAGGGTAACCTTATTAGCTCTATCTACAAAAATTGCAATATTAGAAGGAAGAGACGATATGTAACATTATATTTGCACATCTATTGCAGGTTTTGAGGTAGCTGGGATTTTATTTAGCAACTTGTTAAATATGGAGTTGAAGTCTTTGATTCTTTCATCTGAATTAGCTTTTAAGTTAGAAATATCATTGATTAAGAATGAAATGGTCCTATCATCACCAAATTTTGCAAGAAATACTTCTTGAAAAGTATCCCAGTCTTTTATTGAACCTGTTGGAAGGGAAAAATACCAAGACCCAGCAAATCCTTGGAAGGTATAAGGAAACAGTCTAATTACAACATATTCATGTGCAACTCCATTAACATTCATGGCTAACATAAAGTTATTTAGATGTTCTTTAGCAAGAAGACCATTGTCGGGATTGTACTTAGGTAGCCATTTTTCTGGGTTTATTGGGAGTGCATTTGGATTTGCAACCAGAACAACACTAGGATTTGTCCAAGGTTGAGCGGGTTGATTGGCCATAACCTGAGTTGGAGTCTAAGAAGATGGTAAGGTTGGTCCAGAAGTAGGTATAGATGGCGAAGAAATTACTATTGGGTTAGTACTACTAATAATAATACTAATTGGAGAAGTGGATAGTTGAGAAGTTGTGTATTGAGTATAAGTGAATGGATGGAAAGGTGATGTGATCTTGCTAGTATCTGAATTAGATCTTGGTGAGGTAGCTTTCCTACATCATGAAGGGATAAGGAACTCAAAAGGAGTTACTCCAAGCCTTTTGCTTTGAAATCTAGTTAATACACCAATTTGTTGTAATAAGGAAGTAACACTTTCTTCAAAAACCTCGGGCCTCTTTGGTTTCTCGGTAGAAATGGATATCTATTCCAATTTATATATCAAAGAATGGGCTTCGGGAGACTCAAGAGTGTAATTTGGAGAAGGTGGTTGTCTTACTACTTTAGGAGAAGAGGGAGATGTTTCTATAACTTCAAATTTTTTATCAGGAGATTTCGAACGAGATCTAGAAGGTGTAGAAGCTGTGGAGGGGTTTTGACTCTTATGAATGTTTTTCGATTGATATCTAGGTTTATATGCCATTCATAGTTGGATGGCCCTCCTTTTAGCGCCAAAATGTTGCGGTCTCAGAATTCTACTGCTCCAACATGGGGGGTAACCACCTGGTTCGGACCTTAAGAGAACTCCTTTTCTATTTAAAGTGGTGGCGCCAACTAGAGATAATGGGACTAGTTTCCTTGTATGGGTTTTAAAATGAGAGTGGGTCATTTACGAGTGATTGCAATAGAAAAATGATAACTCGAATGACCTATTCTATCATGCAAATCTCTAGCTAATTGAATCTAATATAAACCCTGCTATTTCTGTGAGATATGCGATCTACAAAGATATTTTCTTGACATATGATAATAAAAATCAATCACACATAAAAAATAGATGATAACATCTAAGATAATTTCTTTGATTAAATAGTAAGCTGAAAAAATATATAAACTATATCGCATATATGATTATTTATACATGAAAATAAACAATCTGAGTTAGGCATCATACAATAGTGCAATTAACACTTAACATAAAGAATATACCTCATATATAATTCATGAAAATAAAGTGTTTTCACTAATAAACTAATGACATAGATCAACTCCTTTCTTCAAATCAAATTATCTTCCAAGTATACAAAAGTGCATCAACAAAGGAAAGTAGTCTGATATTTAAAAGAAATGGTCATGTTCCATAATTTCACCAAATCATTCACAAACTTACAATAGTGTATTATTTACAAATGTTTTTGATAAAATTCTGGACCCTTCTCTAAATGCATGAGAAGGGTATAAATACTATTCTAACTAATGTGAAAAAAAAGATTATACCAAAATTTGAGGAGGTTTCAAACAACCTCCTCCTAACTAGTTAACTAACTCTAAAAATAAACAATGGATTGATGAGAAGAGGCTATGATGATGATTTGTTGTCTTCCATATTGTCCTTCAAATCACATGTATCGGCCATCGATTTGACTTGAGGAGGTTCCCCAAATTGTGTTTTGACCTATCCTGCGAAAATCACGTCGGTGAGAGGTGCTGCATCCGCTGAGTTGAATAAAGTGAGCAGTTAAGGGTCATGATTTGGCTATGTGGCTTGGCGAGGTATTTCCAATATGAATCCCAATTGGTCTTTGACAATTTTTTGATTGCTTCCCTTTGATTTTCTTCTTTTTCCTGCCAACTTTTATGTAAATCACCTAAATCAGGAATTGCTTTTGGATTTCCTTCTCTCATCAGGTTGATGGAAAATAGAGTGTGGTTTATCGCCTTGATTATGTTCTTTGCCACCCCAGCTGCACTTGCCACTACTAGCTTAGCTTGTTTAATCCTTGCATCCCAATCCGTGGAAAGAATGTCCTTTTGTGTCTTCTGAATCTCAGGAAGATTGGATTTCCTCCCATCTTTTGTTTCTTTCCATTCGATGAACTCTGAGATTATGGTGATCAGATCAATGAAATCAGTTCTTTGTTCAATCACTTTATCTGTTAGCTAGTCGCTAATGATCAGATAAGAAGTGATTTGTGACATCTTTTGGTAGAATTGTTCTTGCTGTTTCATTAGGAGGGAATTCAGTTCCAGCTTCTCTTTAATGAACTCCTCGCCAGTAGGAGCATCCTTATATATTTCGATGGCTTGTTGCAATTCTTGAAGTTTCATATTTTTGGCCGATATATCGGTTTCATGGATTATCTTCAGGACCTCCATGCTCTATTTCAATTGGAAGAGTTGGTCAGTGGCTTTCCTGTTCACACTTGCCCTCTCTACTTCAAGTTGATGCTCGAGCTGTGCAATATTCTCCTCCTTTTCTCTCAAAAAAATAGAGACTTCGGTGGCTTTGTCCATGGTGGCTGTTGCATATGCTCTCGCAAACTGTGACAATCTAGTCAAGTTGTCAGCTGGGTTGGATGGAATGCCAAAATATGTCCATCAGCTCATTTCCAAGTGGGAGCTCAGGTGTTTCTACCCTTCTCCTTTTCCTCTGTCTTCTTACTACAGCCTTATGCAACAGGCTATAGAACACATCAAGAGGAGGGATTTTAGTCACTTCAGGACAATCTCGGATGTGGGTAGAGCAGGGATAATTTCAGTCTGCTGAGACGTTGTCCCTTGTTCATCCATTGGCTTGGACTCTGTATTTTATTGAATATGCAGAGGAGTTTGACATCCCATTGTTTCCTAGGTATCTGTTGTTTTAGGAGTGTCTTGCATTTTCTTATTAAACTGATCCCATTCCTACTCTAAACTACTGCTTTTGACCTCTGAACTGATCTCTTTAGGTGGGGTGCTCATAACTTGTTTCTCGGTTGACTTCCTGCTGGATTCTACTGTATTATCGGTGTCCTGGGCCTTCCCTGTATTTAGTGTTTTCTCAGTATTTACTTGAGATTCTATGCGAGAACTAGGTCCTTTGTTGTTGACAGTCAAACTTGGTGTAGGCTTGTCCTTGATTTTTCAGTAAGTGCATTGGGATTATTTCGAGCCTTTTATTTGTATACTCTTGAAAGTTTTCAAAATCTTCAGGACTCAGATTTCACCTTGCCCATTCGAATGATTGTTCAAAGGATTCCGTCGACTATAACAGGTCTTCAAAATCATTAGCCTCATGGTTATATGGTTTGATATTTAGCGTAGTAGTGATGTTATTTTCTATCTTTCCTAGATCAAATTGCCTTTTCGGCAAAGTACGAAGCATGAGGCCTTCCAGGTGTATTGACTCCTTTATCGCATAATTAAAATTTGTTAAAGAAAAAGAACCACACTTGATAGGAAAAGATGGCCATAATAACTTCTTGCTTTCTTTGAGAACTTTGGTTAGGCCTTCTCCCATGGTCTGGTGGGTGATTTTCCTTGCCAACAATTTATCAGAAATATACAAAGGGAGGACATGTGGGTCTGCTATGCTACCAAACACCCTAAGGCAGGAGAACCATTCTTCAACAAAATATTTTCCGACAGCCAAAAGGTCTGTAGCGGTTTCTTGGGAAAACCTGGGGGCTTTCCTATTGAAAATTAATTGATGCAGCAGAAAAACAATAGCATGACATATTTTATAGAATTGGGGTATATAATGGGATTGCCACGTTGTCTTATGACTGAGATGGATAGGGTAGGGGTCTTTTAAGGTCCATTTCCGACTCATGATTTGAAATTTAGTGCAGAAATAGATGGCGTCCATAATGTAGGCACTAAAATAGAATGGAGGAAGGTTCTTTGGAGAGGAGGATCTCTTCAGTCGATATTCAGTGATGATGGTGGCTAGGTTATTAGATAGGATGGTGGCCCAATTCATAATATGGGAATCAACACAGGCATCAACTAGAGGAATCCATTCTATGGAAAACTCAGTACTATTGGGTAACCCATATAGTCTACATAACATAGAAGCTGCATAGTTGTAGGGGTTTTCCAAAGAGGCTATAGCATACATACCCGACTTCTCGAATTTGAATTTTTTCTCCAATACTCTGTAGCCCTGAATCACCTTGAGGGGTTCTTAGTTCTTCTTTGCAAAGTTAGCCACATATGTCTTATCATATATATTCTGAGGGTCAAGTATATGGTACATTTGCTTTAGGTCCTCTATTTTGAATGACCCCATGAGTTGCATTCTTAAATTCCTGAATTTCCTATCTTCAGTGTTGAGGTTTTCCACCACCCACTTGATCATATTAGTGTATGGTAGGATTTTAACTCTCGCTCCTCTCCTATGAAGGAAAGAATAGGTGGCATCCTTGAATTCGAGTCCTGAAGGTTTTATTGAGTCGCCTGTTGCTCTTGTGACACAAATCTTGGGGCGTTCGTCCTCTAGCCTATTGTATATGACCTCCCAATCTGTTGCTCCCCCGTCGGCACTGAAGACTGTATCAGAGAATATATGAGCCATTTATGTAAAAAAGGACTTAGCAATGCTCTGCTTTTTCTATTTCTGCATCACCTTCCTCAATTACATGTCTTTTGTAGCTTGCCGGAAATGGACGAGATATATCAACACAGATGGTATCAGGGAATTAAGACTGAAAGCTCTTTTGAAATGACTTTGAATCATGGGAAAGGTTTAGATGATATATTCAGTGTTAACTTCCCATAACTTGGAAAATCAATACCTATAGTGGGGCCGCTAAACATGTATTACCCAGTCAAACTGTTTATTATTATACTAAAATGCAATTATTTCACACACTTACTGCTCAATTGGCACATCGCAATCTTTAAAATGATGAAATGTAGAGTTGCCTGCTTATGAGGTGAAATGTGATTGTGATCATCGCAATATCACATTTCAGAAATCGTTAATGAAGTTCATAGTGGCAAGGCTTAATTACTTGCGATTTCTGAGAAATGCGATTGTGAGTTCATAAGTTGTTTTATTGGGATATTGCAGTGGGAGGTTTGATCGCGCATCACAATTTTTTAAAGGTGTTTCATGATAATCACATGGAAAAATGTGATTTGTGATGGGGATTCTATCCTTGGGTTGTTTTAAGAGTTTTTTAAGGCAATTTCTTAGAGTTAGGTTTTATTTTTCTAAGACTAAAAATTAAAAAAGGGTCCTTATTTATATATCTAACCTTGACTATTGCTATGTATAAATGGGGGGGGGGGGGGGGGTTATTTCATAGGTACAACCATTGGCGATTCATTTGGGAGAACCAATTATCTCTGAGTAGTTTCCTGAAATTTCTAAAACTTTCAAAGTAAATAGAGTTACAAGAATAATAGTTACATGAGTTATAAAGTAAACAACATTTCTCTAGAATCATAATCACTTACTCAATCTATTTATTCAACTATTTTACTCTTTTAGTGATAAAAATACAAATGTTTGCGTCAGTCAATAATAAGATTTAAAATGATATAGCAGGTGTCTTCTACATATTAGTTTTTTGGTTTTTACTCATTTATCACAGATAGAGCCTTTGTTGCCAGCATGCGTTTATAGCCTTGACGGGGTTATCTTTTAACCAAAAATGATTCATTGTCCCATCTGAAGCAATTTTCAAAATTCACAATGATATTAACTTGCTTTGAATCTCACTTGGATCTTGTCCATTTTTCCTTTTTAATATAATCTTTTCTTTTATGTTTCTTAAAAGACATTGTCTAGGCTCGGTGACTCAATAATGAAAATGCCATTCACTAGTTGTAACTAAACTGAACAAGCTGGCCCTTGATGAGATCCATTGTCCTCCGATCGATGAGATCATCAACTATTACCCTATTTTGATATAAAGTTTTGGTAATATCAATTTAATTATTTCCCTATGATCATGGTAAACAAGCTCGTAATGAGAATTTTTATCTTCTAAGTTTTGCATATTTTAGAATTACACTCTGAAAAGGGAAAATTTTGTCAGATGGGGTGAATCATTGTCTCTTTTAAGAGTTTTGGATGATAATGATAGAGTTTTAAGATACTCATCTACAGAAAGTCCTTACTAGGTTAAATATTATTTTCTTTACTGATAACAAAACATTCTTACTTTATAAAGATAAGAGTTTGTTCATAGAATAAATGTTTTTAGCAAGATCAATTTTTTCCAAAGAAATCAGGTTTACTTTGATACTAAAATGTCCTAATTATTTCTTATAAATTTTACTTACTTATAGAAGTGAAAAATAAGAAATATTATCAAAGATTTAATTTTTTTTAGCCAAAAGCAAATACCACTTAACCTTTATTTTCCTAAGAATCTTAAAGGCGATATGATACAAAATTGGAAGAGGCTATCTTCTAAGAAAAATATTTTCTCAAAATTTTCTCATTAACAGGCAAGTACTCCATCTTACCTGATAAGTTTGTAAAAGAAATGTTGATTGACCAATTTTCTCAATGATTTGAAAAGGTCCAAGCCATAGTCTTTGGAATTTGGTATGTTTACCTTTTTCCTCATGTGCTTTGTCCCATTTCAAAACCAAATCACCTACTTCAAAAGTTTTTTGACTGGAAAAGGTTGTATGAAAAGAGGATTTGACTAATTGTTGATGATGGAAGTGCGTTGCTTTAGCCTGTTCTCGTTCTTCTTCAAGCTTAAGAATCAAAAACTGTCTGGCCTGGAGAGAAGAGGAAGGGTTTTCATTGATGAATTGCACTAGGGCAAGAGATGGGATTGCTATGTTTTTCAGAAGAAAAAATTATTTTCCATAAACTAAAGCAAAAGGAGAAGAACCGATAGAGGCCTTCTATGTAATTTTGTCTGCCCAAAGAGCAAATGTCAATGCTTTGTGCCAATTCCTATGATTTTGGTCGATAGTCCTTTTGATAATTCTGGTGAGGTTTTTGTTTGTTGATTCTGTTAATCCATTAACTTGTGGATAATAGTTGGCTAAATATTTTAACTTAAAACCTTACTCTACATCAAATTCTACCATTGTCTTTCTAGAAAAATAAGATGCATTGTCAAACATTAAAACTGAGGATAGGCCAAACCTAGTAATTATGTACTGACCAATGAAGTTCATAATGCTTTTTGTATTAACTATCTTTAGTGGGATAGATTCTACCCATTTTGTAAAATAATCAGTAGTTGTAAGGATGTATCTATGTTGTTTGGAAGAGTTACGAACAATCTCACCAATTATGTCTAATCCCCATTGTTCGAATGGTTGTTGGATGCTTAGTGGTTGCAAAGGGAATGTTGGCTTCCTTGCTCTTCCAGCTGTAGTTTGACAAGTTTTACACTTTCTTTCATATTCATGTGCATCCTTAAATATTGATGGCCAATAATATCCTACATGCAGGATTTTGTGAGATGTGGTATTTCCTCCGAAATGTCCTTCAACTGGTCCATCATGTAATTCCTGCATGACCTTCTCAGCTTCAGGATTTTCCAGGCATATTAACAATACTAAATCACAATTTTTTCTAAATAATACATCATTGACTAATTCATACTGATTTGATTTCAACCTTAAAGCATGCCTTGTTTTATAATTAAGATGCATAGGAGCATACCCATTCTTCAAATCAACATATTGTGATTGTACATCATTGAATATTACCTCTGAAATTTTTACTTGATTACCTTGATCTTCTTCTGTTGATAAGTGGAAAGTTCTCGTTAACATCGTACAAGAACCTTTGCCCTTAACAATTTTAGTTGGCCAAATTTCTACATCATATTATTGAAGCGTGGTAACACAATTGGATGTTTTATCCCCTACTTCTCTTTGGATCAATAATTGCCTTACTGCGGGGTAGGGTACTTCTATCTTTGTATGGGTTTTGAGAAGAAAAGGTCTGAAATGTTTCAAGGTTTTAAAAGAACAAATGCTTGTTTCTCAACAGCTAAATAATTTAACTTGACATCTTGTAAGTTGGAACTGAAAAAAGAGTGGGTGCCTCAATATTTTTATCGTTCAATTGTGCCAAAACTGATACATATGATGTATCAGATGAAAAATTATATAATACAAAGGGTTTGAGAAAGTTAGGAGTTGTCAAAGAAGGAGCATTAATAATGGATTTTTTTAATTAACCCAAATGACTATCTTTCATATTTGCCCCATTTGAAAACTGTTTTTTTCTTATCATTGCTTGAAGGGGTAGGACGATCTGTGAAAAATCTGGAACAAATATTTTTACAAAATCAATTTGGCCTAGGAACGTTTGCATGATCTTTTTGTTATGTGGGAGAGGAATATTTTCGATCTCTTGGACTCTATCATGATCAATGTAAATCCCTTTCTTGGATACTATAAACTCGAGGAGTTTTCCTTCTGGTAAAGCGAAAGAAGATTTTTTGGGATTTAAGGAAATGCCATTTTTCTTGCATCTTTCAAAAATGTGCTTCAGGTCACTTAAATGATTTTTCCTATCTTTAGAATAGACTGTGATGTCATCTAAGTAAATAAGAAATGATTTATTAATCAGACATTTAAAACCAACATCCATAGCATGTTGAAATGTAGCACCTGCATTAATAAGTCCGTAAGGCATTTTCTGATAGGCAAATGTTCCCCACTTGGTCCTGAATGTTGTCTTTAATATGTCATCTAGATGAAAAAGAATGCTATTATATCTTGAAAATCCATCTAGAAAAGACATTAATTCAGAACCTACAACTGATTGCAATATTTTCTCCATGGTAGGCCTAAAAAAGTTATATTTTTGAAAAGCTTTTTTCAACTTTCTAAAATCAATACAAATCCTAATATCATCATTCTTTTTCCTTACAAGAACCATATTTGATACCCACTTTGAGTGTCTAATAGGGAAGATTATTTTAGTTTTCAGAAGCTTGTTCAATTCGGATTTGATTTGACTCTAAAGCTTCTGCTGAAGTGGCTTTTCATTCGAAGTCATAGGTATGGTATGTTGAATCACAGAGGTATCATAGGTTTTGAGATTTGTGTAATCCCAGGAAAAGACACCTTTGTATGTTTTCAACAACTTAATGAATGATATTCTTTCGTCAGATGCTAGGCCAAGACCTAGGTTGACATTTTGAGGCTTTTCGGTTGACCCTAGGTTTACTACTTCAAATCTCAAAGTAGAACTTTGAGTTTTGGAGTTGGTAACTTTCTTGAACCTATCCTTTAGATCATAGAGATCTTCCATCTTAACTACAAACTTCGGGATTGGGTTTTTGTCTTGATTATGTTTAATTTGCAAATCATGCTCATGTTTATCTATGATCTATTCCTCATACAACCCTTCTGATGTAAGGAAATTAACTATATCACATCGTTATTGAATACTTTCCAATTTGTTACATTATTAGGATTTGATGGCCTAAATATTAACTCTGTTGAAAATCTGTCTGGACTAAAATCTCCCGAGGCTATAAGCTTGGATGCCACATTAGCAAGTAAGTCAGCACTTGCGTTTTGCAACCTAGGAACTGAAGAAATGTTAAAAGCAGTAAAATGAGAAGTAAGTTTTTGGGCTAATGATTGATAATGTTTAAGGTGCCTAGAGACATAATGAATTGTATTTCTTAACTGATTAACAATTATTTCAGAATCTCCATATACTTGCAAATATTTGACATTAAGACCAATGGCTTTATATAGTCCTTGGATCAATGCTTCATATTTAGTGATATTATTAGTGCATTGAAATTCAAGTTTGCAAGCTAACATGGTTTCTCTCCTTGTGGGTTGATCAAAATGCATCCTGCGCTTGCGCCGTCTTCAGATTTGGAACCGTCAAAATAGAAAGTCTATAACAAAGAATTATTTGAAATTTTATCTACTAAATTTACACACTTGGAAGCATATGTTTGTGAAATTTTTTCTATTTGAGACACTACGACATTATCTGGAAAGGGAGACCTCTGAACATTAAAGGATCCCAAAAATGACTCGGCTGAATAATTTCTAATGATGTTATCGATGAAGGCAACAAGTTCATTGCTTCCCTCAAGATCAGTGGCTGTGTATTCCATGAAATTTTCTTGGTCTACCCTGATTTGGTTTGGTTTACCATTATGTGGGAACCACATGTGAGACCAATTAGTTGCGAAGTAACCATGCAACTTTTTAGACCAATCCCTACTTAGAATTAAACCATAAAATTTGGGGATATCAGCCACTAGAATATCAATTATTTGTGAAACTTTTGGATTAGAGAAAAGCCTAATTGAAACTGATGTTATTTCTCCAAGTACCTCTACTTTTGTCCTATCTAATTGAACTATGTGTACTGCATATTTTCGAGGTGTAATATTCAATTTGGTGCACACAACTTTTAGAATAATATTTGAAGAGGCTCCTGAATCAACAAGGCAATTATGAACATTTCTATTGAAAATTTCATAAGTAAGCAGAAATGGAGGAATATGAGAAATAGATATATCACCGATTAGGACTAAATCTGAAGGATCTAATTTGTTTGAAGATGAGGGAGGTTTTCCCATATCGTAGGAAGCTTGAGTAACTATAGCCAATGGTAAAGGAGATACAGGAATTGCTTCTAACTCTCTTAGTATAATTTTCTATTGTTGTTTGAGTTTAGTGAGTTCTTGTAATGAAATGTTTTCTCTAGTCTTTTTCATATCTTCCACTATATTATATTCTATTTTATTTGAGATTACCAATGTTTTGGAAGCATATGGAGGATCTAGTGAAATAGAGTCAGTTTGGATAGTTTTAGACTTCTTTATTACTGTTTTCTCCTTTACAGGGGTAGTAGTTTTTTGTTTCTGATTTGATATAGACATATCAGAAGAGTTTTTACTTCTTGTAGTTACTCGCATAGATTGTGCTTCTTCTTCTTCAATTGGGAGGATGAAATCCCACATTCCATTTAAGTCAACTTCTTCTTCTATTCTGGTTTCCTCTTCGGCTGGTGAGCCTTCTTCTTCTTCTTGATCAGATTCGGAATTTGAAACAGTATTTGGTGGTTGTGATGCAGAAGAAGGAATTATTTTAAACAAGCAAAAAGGTTTCTTGGGAGAAGAGGATTCTGCAACTTATTTCTTGATTTCAAACATTTCATTAGACATGGTTTTTAACACTTTCTAAAGGTCTTGACGATCGAAAGGGTCCTTTGAAGCTTTCTTTTTTGAATCATCCTTAAATGTTACGTTCTTTGACTTCCTCTCATCTATTTGTGATCTCTTTTCTAAAGCTATAATCCTATTTTCTACAGAAATGGATTCTTTCTTGTTTTCTAAAAGGGTAACCTTATTGGATTTTCTACAAAAATTGCAATATTAGAAGGAAGAGATGATATGTACCATTCTATTTGTACCTACTGCAGGTTTTGAGGCAGCTGGGATTTTATTTAGCAACTTGTTAAATTTGGAGTTGAAGTCATTGATTCTTTCATCTGAATTAGCTTTTAAGTTAGAAAGATCATTGATTAAGGATGCAATGGTCCTATCATCACCAAATTTTGCAAGAAATACTTCTTGAAAAGTATCCCAATCTCTTATTGAACCTGATGGAAGGGAAAAAAACCAATATCCGACAGATCCTTGGAAGGTATAAGGAAACAGTATAATTACAACATCTTCATGTGTACCTCCATTAAGATTCATGGCTAACATAAAGTTATTTAGATGTTATTCAGCATGAAGACCATCGTTGGGATTGTACTTAGGTAACCATTTTCCTGGGTTTACTGGGAGTGCATTTGGATTTGCAACCAGAAAAACACCAGGAGTTGTCCAAGGTTGAGTGGGTTATTTGGCCATAACTTGAGTTGGAGACTGAGAAGATGGGAAGGTCAGTCCAAAAGTAGGTATAGATGGCAATTAAATTACTACTCGGTTAGTACTATTAATAGTAGTACTAATTGGAGAAGTGGATAGTTGAGAAGTTGTGTATTGAGTAGAAGTGAATGGATGGAAAGTTGATGTGATCTCACTGGTATCTGAATCATATATTGGTGAGGTAACTTTCCAACGTCGTGGAGGAATGAGGAACTCAAAAGGGTTTACTCCAAGCCTTTCACTTTGCAATCTAGTTAATACACCAGTTTGTTGTAATAAGGAAGTAACACTCTCTTCAGAAACTGCAGGACTCTCTGGTTTCTCGGCAGAAATGGATATCTGTTCCAATTTTTGTAGTAAATGATGGACTTCGGGAGACTCAGGAGTGTAATCTGGAGAAGGTGGTCATCTTACTAGTTCAGGAGATGAGGGATATGTTTCTACAACTTTAGATTTTGATCAGGAGATTCTGAATGAGATCTAGAAGGTGTAGAAGTTGTGGAGGGGTTTTGACTCTTATGAATGTTTTTTGATTTATCTTTAGGTTTATATGCCATTCATAGTTGGATGGAACTCCTTCTAGTGCCAAAATTTTATAGCCTCATAATTCTGCTGCTCCAACATGTGGGGTAACCACCTGGTCCAGACCTAAGACCACTGGGGATAATGGGACCAATTTCCCAGTATGGGTTTTAAAATGAGATTGGGTGGTTTAGTGATTGCAATAGAATAATGATAACTCGAATGACCTATTCTATCATGCAAATCTATAGCTAACTTAATCTAATATAAA
The DNA here is from genome assembly GCA_000404065.3 of Pinus taeda. Taxonomy (NCBI): domain Eukaryota; kingdom Viridiplantae; phylum Streptophyta; class Pinopsida; order Pinales; family Pinaceae; genus Pinus; species Pinus taeda. Next base: position 124,451 of record APFE031188987.1, read on the forward strand.
CCCATGTATTTCTATGAGATATGTGATCTACAAAGATATCTGCTTGACATGTGATAATAAAGATCAATCACACATAAAACAGAGATGATAACATACAAGATAATTTCTTTGATTAAATAGTTAGTCAAAGAAATATATAAGCTATATCGCATATATGATGATTTATACATGAAAATAAACAATCTTAGCAAGGCATCATACAATAGTGCAATTAAAACTTAACATAAAGAATTACCTCATATACAATTCATGAAAATAAAGTGTTGTCACTAATTAAACGGAAACAAAGCTTAATTATATAAGATGGAAGTACCATATATGTGAAGTTCTACTCATTTGACTAATGACATAGATCAACTCCTTTCTTCAGATCAAATTATCTTCCAAGTATACAAAAGTGTGTCAACAAAAGAAAGTAGTTTGATATTTAAAAGAAACAATCATGTTCCATAATTTCACCAAAGCATTCACAAACTTACAATAGTGCATTATTTGCAAATGTTTTTGATAAAATCCTAGACCCTTCTCTAAATGCATTATAAGGGTATAAATACTATGCTAACGAATGTGAAAAAATAGTTATTACAAAAATTTGAGGAGGTTTCAAACAACCTCCTCCTAACTAGTTAACTAAATCTAAAAAGAAACAGTGGCTTGATGGGTAGAGGCTATGATGATGATTTTTTGTCTGTCATCTTGTCCTTCAAATCACATATATCAGCCATTGGTTTGACTTGAGGAGGTGCCCCAAAATGTGTTTTGACTTGTCCTGCAAAAATTGCATCGGTGAGAAGTGGCAACATCCGCTGAGTTGAATGAAGTGAGTAGTTAAGGGTCATCATTTGGCTATGCAGCTTGATGAGGTATTGCCAATATGAATCCAAATCAGTCTTTGACAATTTTGCGATTGCTTACTTTTGATTTTCTGCTCTTTCCTACCAGTGTTTATTTAAATCACCTAAATCAGGCATTTCTTTTGGATTGTCGTATCTCACTAGGTTAGTGGCAAACAGAGTGTGGTTTACTATTATGAAACCAGCTCACAAAAAGATAGAAAATATAGATCAACACCTTAGAATTCAGCCTCTTCTAGGGGGAAACCTCCTTTACATTACACATATGAACAATTCTTGGATGATACAAATGACAAAACCTCCTTTTTATATATAGGAGTCTAAGGGGTCACAATATAACCAAGTTGAACTAACAATAAGAATAATATAAAGGCACAAAAATAATAATAGTGGGATTCTATGGGGCTCAATAATAACAATAAGGGATACAATGGCAATAGTAATGGGGGAATCACTAGTATTATAGGGACCTAAGATGCCCCTCTCCTTCAAAAAAGTGTTGTCCTCAACGCTTGAGTAGTTTTGGATGCTTATGTATAAAATTCTCATCCTCCCATGTGGAATATTCAACGGGTAAGTTCTTCCACTTGATGAGATACTCTGAAATTGATCGATTTCGTAGCTGTCGAGTTCTTGTCTCTTTGACTGCTTCAGGTTCCAATATGATTTTTCCTTCCTCATCAAGTTCTAGCAATATTGTTTCAACTAGAATCTTGTCACTTATAACCTTCTTTAAGCATGAAAAATGGAAAACTAGGTGCACTCGGGAAAGCTGCAGGAAGCTCCAATTTGTATGACATAGTACCTATATTTTACATCACCTTATATGGACCATAATAGTTTGGTGATAATTTATTATCCTTCTTAGCTTGCTTGAGGGACATTTGTTTATATGGTTGTAGCTGTAGGAATACCTAATCACCTACATCAAAACTTCTTTCGCTGCGATGTTGATCTGCCTGCTGTTTCATTGTATTCTGCGGCAAGGTGAGGTTATACTTTAAGAGTTGGAGAACTTGTTGTTGATGCTCAATGTGATCTTCCACTGTTTGAACCTTAGAATTTTCTCTTAAATATGATGTGATGGATGGTGGATGATATCCATAAAGTGCCCTAAATGGGGTCATTTTTGTTGTAGTATGGAAGAAAGTGTTATATCACCATTCAGCGAGAGGCAACCATTGACCCATTATGTCCATTTATCAGATACGAAGCAAGGAAGATATCCTTCCAAACATTTGTTTACTATCTCAGTTTGCCCATCAGATTGAGGATGATAAGATGAGCTATGAGCTAATTGAGTACCGAGACAAGAAAATAATTCTGTCGAAAATTTCCAGTGAAATTGGGATCTTTGTCGCTTACAATAATCTTTGGGTTTCCATGTATATTTTGAATTGTTTCCATAAATGCAGTAGAAACTATACTCACTTTCAATGGATGAGATAATGCATAAAAGTGTGCATACTTGGTAAGTTTTTCAACTACCACCATGATAACACTCTTTCCTTCGGACTTGGGTAAACCTGTGATAAAATACATTGAAACCTCCTCCCAACATTGGCTTGGAATCGATAAAGGTTGTAATATTCCTGGGGTCTTAATTGTTTCAACTTTATTTTGTTGGCAAACCAAACATTCCAGCACAAACTTTTGAATATCCGATTTAAGGACATCCCAAAAAAAATCCTTCTTAACCCTGTGGTAGGTTTTTAGAAATCCTAAGTGCCCTCCTAAGGGAGAGGTGTGTAATTATCTAAGAATCTTTTGTTTGAATTGGGAATTCTTACATAGGTATAACCAATCCTTGTACCATAACGAATCATTTTTCTAGCTAAATGTATCAGGTGTACTGGAATCTTGTTGTACCTTTTGAATGAGTGCCCACAATTCCTCATCATTCTTCCATTCATCCCTTGCTTCGTTTATCCAATCTGGTTGGATAATATAAATGGCACAAAGAAATGCTTCCACATCCTCATCCTTTCTTCAGAGTGCATCTGCCACAACATTTTGCTTCCTTTTTTTGTAGGTGATTTCGAAGTCATAGCCCAAAATCTTTGTGACCCATTTTTGCTGCTCTTCTGAAGATAATCCTTGTTCTAGAAAGTATTTAAGACTATCATGATCTGTTTTTACCTTGAAGTGTCTTCCCATTAGGTAGGGTCACCATTTCTTAAGTGCATGTAGTATTGCCATCATTTCCTTCTCATAAATAGCTTTGTGTAAAGACTTTCCTTTGAGTGGATGACTTTCGAAAGCAATGGGTCTTTCTTCTTGCATTAAAATAACACCAATTCCATTTCTTGAGGCATCACATTCCATAATAAAAGTTTTTGTGAAGTTGGGTGTAGCTAAGACTGGTGCTTGGCACATTGCCTCTTTAAGATGTTCAAAGGCCTTTGTTGCTTCTAGAGTCCATGAGAATGCATCTTTCTTCAATAATGTTGTTATAGGTGCTACTATTCTCCCATAATTCTTAACAAACTTGCGATAATACCCTGTCAACCCGAGAAATCCTCGTAGACGATTTATGGATGTGGGGATTTTCCATTCTTTAATGGTTTTAATTTTGCTAGGGTCTGCCTTAAGACCTTAATGAGATACAATATGACCCAGATATGCTACCTCTTGTGCTCCAAAGAAACATTTCGAGATTTTTGCATATAATTGTTTCTCCTCCAATAGTTTGAGCACCACGTCAACATGTTGGACATGATCCTTCCAAGACTTGCTGTGGATTAGTTTATCATCAAAAAATACTAACACAAATTTTCTAAGGAAGGGTTTGAAAATGGAATTCATCAAACCTTGAAATGTAGAAGGTTTATCAGTAAGGCCAAAAAGCATGACCAAAAATTCATAATGACCCTCATGAGTTCTAAATGCTGTTTTTGGAATATCTTCAGTCTTCATTCTGATTTGATGATATCCTGACCGAAGATCCAACTTGGTGAAGTAAATTGATCCATGCAATTCATCAATGATATGAATGGGAAATTTATCTTTAATAGTGAGCTTGTTCAGCTCCCTATAATCTGGACACATGCGCCATGATCCATCCTTCTTGTGAACCAATACTACTAGAGTAGAGAAAGAAATTTGACTTGGTTGAATTATACCAGCCTCTAGCATTTCTACAACCATACGTTCAATTTCACTCTTTTGGACATAGGGATATTTGTAAGGCATGATGTTTGGAGGAACACTTCCTGGAATCAAATTGATAGCATGATCATGATCACGAGTAGGAGGGAGGCCTTTGGGAGTCTCAAATACCTTGGAATGATTGTCCAAGACTTTTTGGAGATCTAGAGAAATGGATGATTTCGATGTGGGAACCTCTAGTGAACATAATTGCGCAATTATGCCTCGTTGTTCTTTATTTAGAAGCTTTTTCATTTCATTAGAGCTGATTATCTTTCCTGGTTTCCATACCACACCCCTTAAATCAACTTCCTTTCCTTCTATAGAGAATTTCATGAAAAGTTCTTGAAAATTAAAAGCTATTGTACCCAAGGATTGTAGCCATTGGACTCCTAGTACAACATCAGCACCACCCATTGGAATGGAAAGCATTGGGCTATTCAATACATATTCTCCCATGGATAGCTTGATATTATGGCACTTTCCTGAGCAATTTATGGTTCCTCCACTTGCAACCATCACTTAGCACTCTGGCGCTGGATATAGGAAGTAATTCAATTCCTTGGCTATCTTACAATGAATAAAACTATGGGTACTTCCCAAATCAATCAACGCTATTACCTTTTTCTTCTTGATATGCACTTCTATCTTGATAGTTTGAGGAGTGGTAATTCCAGCCACTTCATTACAAGATATGGTTGGATTCTTTTCTTATTTTTCTAGGGTTTGTTCCTGGTGTATATCCTCTTCTTTTGACATTTTTTGTTCCTTTTCTTCCTCCTCTTCATAATCTATGTAAAATAATTTCTTATCGGTACACTTATGACCTTTAATGTATTTTCTATCAGAACTGTAACAAAGTCATTTTGCTCTTTTTTCTTCCAATTGTGGTGGTGTCAACCTTGTAGGTTGTGGATGGCTAGGGGCAACAACACTTCCATCTTTATGATTGTGAGTGGTAGGCTTCCTTGTTGCCATAATTTTGCTTTCCATTTTTCTTCCCAACCTGAATGCCTTCTCCAATGAATCTGGATCCCAAAGGTGAACCTCATGTTTGATGTTATCTTTTAAAGTCACTATGAACACATCAATCCTATGCTCCTCTGGAATATATTTTACCTTTATATTCAATTTTAAATGGAAGTCCTCAATGTGCTCCATCATTGAACCCTTTTGTTTGAGATTTATCAATTGGCTAAAAAAAGTGTTGCTTTTTGTATCCTCATATTGTGCTATCATTTCATCCATAAAAATAGCCCAAGTGACAATTTATTTATGAGAGCAAAGCCATCCATACCATACAAATTGATCTGGTTCCAAATATAAAGTTGCAATGCATAGCTTTTGTGTGTTTTGCACATTATGGAGATAAAACAAATTGCTCCATTTGTAGTATCCATGTTTCGAGATCTTTGCCATCAAACTTCCTCATATCAATCTTTGGAACATGGTGGTTCTTTGATCCAGAATTAGAGTCTATGAAATCATGATTAACATTTATTTTGTTCTCATCATGAGTTTCCTTTACTATCCTTTCGCCATTAGTAAGCATTTCTTGTAGAAACTTTGTCAAATCTGTCTTCAAATCGTCCATCTTAGCTTCCACGTTGTCAATCTTAGCTTCCATGTCATTCATCTTATCTTCTACGCCTTTTTTAAAGCCATCCATATTAGATTCCACACCTTTCTTTAAACCATCCACCTTAGCTTCTACGTCTTTCTTTAAACCATCCATCTTATTTTCTGTTAGTTTTTGTGCGAGTGAAATTTGTTGCACTTGGTCTCATAATTTTAATATGTCATGTTGCATTTCTTTCTCTTCTTCATGAGTCATGCTAGAGCTTTTAGGTTGCTTACTAGATGTTTCCATTTTCTTTCTTCATGGAATCAATTATCGATAATAATGCTTCACTATGCCCTTTGAACTCCTTCAAACTAATTTTTCAAACCAAGCTTATGCAAAAAATTTTAAAAAACTACACACCTTTTTTCACTTTGTAGGAGCTTGATATTGAATTTGATGTATCTCTGTAATTTTGGATCTCCCAAGTCCAAAATTTCTCCTAAGGTAACCCTCTGAGTAATATTTCTAACCTCAAAAGTTTGATCAAGATTGGATTCTCCAATGAAGAGATATGCCAAATCTCCCACGATGGCCTGAGTATAGACTTGTTTAGTAGAGAGAACTTGTACGACGTGTTGTGGGTCACTGTTTCAACATTAGGTTTTGAAAATGGTTCCCCAAAAACTACAATCTGTCCTCTTTCTGCAAATTCTTACGAAAATTTAATATAATGCTCAGAGAGAAATTTATGACAATTTTCCCAAGGGGACCTGTTTTGAATGTAATTCGGGGGTATGTAAAAACCCTAACTTCCTCAGATTATATCTCTGAAAATATAGTTTTATAGGATCTAAAATTTGGAGCCGAGGTTGAGACCAATTTCTTCTCAAATGGGTTTTTTTGTTAGCTTATAAAACTTCGTAGAGAAAGCGTTATAGAGAACATTCGACAATGACCTATTTTAGATGAAATGATGGAGCTTGCAATAACCCTAACTTCCTCAGATCATATCTCCAAAAATATAGCGAGGCAAGATATGAAATTTGGACTCGAGGTTTAGCAATATTTTGTCTCAAATGGGTTTTTTTTTTCGCTTCTGAAACATCGCAGAAAAAAGTTATAGCGAAAATTACATGATGACCTATTTGGAGCAGTTAAACTCTAGAATCCAAAGCTCTGATACCAAATGTTATGAAACCAACTCACAAAAAGATAGAAAAGATAGATCAACGCCTTAGAATTCAGCCTCTTCGAGGGGGAAACCTCCTTTACATTACAAAAATGAACAAATCTTGGATGATACAAATGTCAAAGCCTCCTTTCTATATATAGGAGTCTACGGGGTCACAATATAACCAAGCCAACCTAATAATAATAATATAAAGGCACAAAAATAACAATAGTGGGATTCTATGGGGTACAATAATAAGGGATACAATGAAAACAATAATGGGGGAATCACTAGTATTATAGGGACCTAAAATTTACCACCTTGATTATGTTCTTCGCCACCCCAGCTTCTCTTGCCATTGCTAGCTTATCTTGTTTGATCCTTGCATCCCAATCTGTGAAAAGAATATCATTGTGTGTCTCCTCAATCTCAGGCAGATTGGCTTTCCTCCCACCTTCTGTTTCTTGCCATTCGATGAACTCTAAGATTATGGTGTTCATATCAGTGAACTCAGTTCTCTGGTCAATTGCTTTATCTGTTAGCTGGTGTCTAGTGATCAGATAAGGAGTGATGTGTGATATCTTTTGGCAGAATTGTTCTTGCTGTTTCATCAAGAGGGAATTCAATTCCAGTGCCTATTTAATGAACTCCTAAACAGTAGGAGAATCCCTATACCTTTCCATGGATTAATGTAATTATTTAAGTTACATATTTTTGGTCGATATATTAGCTTCATGGCTTATCTTCAGGACCTCCATTCTCTGTTGCAATTGGGTGAGTTGGTCAGCAACTTACCTGTTCACACTTGCCCTATCTGTTTCGAGTTGCTACTCGAGATGTGCAATCTTGTCCTCCTTTTCTCTCAACAAAATAGAGACTTCGATGCCTTTGTCCATGGCGGTCGTTGATCCAGGTGGATATTGGTGGCCACCTGCCAAGTCCACCTGGACCCCCACCATTGTCTTTCTCAGCATTTTTAGTTTCCTTAATTGTAGCACAACTTACTATTTTTAGCCATTTTTCGGGTCCCGAACTTCCGGAGCCGTTTTGAGGCCCTAAACGGCGTTTTTTGGGAATCCAAGGGCAACACGAGTCCATGGAACATGGACTGTGTTGCCATTCCAACAATGATAGTGCTCGAATAGATCTTTCTAATGAGCTATTGTACGCGTCAAACGGAGATCAAATGCTAAAGTTACGACCCCGGGAAGTTGATGTACCAACTTACCCCCAAACGGGGCCCACAGTTTGGCGTTTCATCTCCTAGGGTTAGGTTTTGGAATGTTAAGGGGTTTTCATTGTTTCTCAACAATAAATAGGCCTTCGAGCCTCATTGTAAGTCAGTTCAGAGGCATGTAGCCCACACATCTCTTCTCAGAGATAGCTACCATCGCCCTAGCTAGTTTATTTCCATTTCTGATTGTAAGCATATTTCGGTATTTTCCATTAATGAAATGAAGTATTATTTCCGCTGCATATTTGTGTATATGGTTATCTCTGTAATTTGTTGCGTTCCTGTTTAAATCCGGATCAACAGCACAACAGGAGGCAGTCAAAACTACAAATCAAGCCCCCAGGAAAGGCAAGGAAAAAGAGATGGAGGAAGAACAGGTACAACAAGGACAGGTTCAGTAACAACAACAGGTACATCAGCCAGAAAAGGAGTAGCCAGGGCAAAAAGAGAAAACCACAGACGCCCCAATGGTCACTGAGCAACAGCCAACACAAATGGTGCCTCCTAGGCAAGAATCAAGAATTGATGCTTCAGTCCTCCAAACCCCACAAAGAGAGGACATAAGCAGGAAAATGGACAAAGAGACTCCCCTCACTACGTGAACAATTCAGGGGGAGAAGAGGCAAAGATTGAACCCTTTTTCGGAAGAAGAAATGCCAATAGGGCAATCTTTAGATATGGGCCTGCCTAGCATGGAGGCCTCAGCAAGTTCCTTCCAGCAGGAATAAGAGATGGCAGCAGGAGGAGAAGTTAGCTCCTCAAGCCAACAAAGAGCAGGTGAACAAAGCATTAAACAGCAGTTCAAGGACATCAAGAAGAGGAATGAGCCCATAAGGCTACAATTGTATAATCACTTGCTGAAAATGGCTCCCACCAACCAGCAAAGACTCATGTCTGCTTATGATGTCCATGAGGGCAAAATGATCATCAGCCATTTCACGCCAGCCATGCAGCAACGATAGTCAACTGCAGATTACATCAGGACCAACCTTGAGGTCCTTGCCAAGGACATCCACCCAATGGATCAAATTGAATTACACAAACAAACGGGTGAGATGGTGTATGCCTCCTTGGCAGATAAAACATTGGTAAATTACAAGCTAGAAAATAGCGTAAATAATACCACTGCACAACTTGAGTTGGAAAGGGCATCCTCTCAAGCAAAGGACAATAGGATCAAAACTTTGGAGGACATCATAATAGAACTTGGGCATGACCCTAAATATGTCAAAGCAGTGTATGAGCTGCTGAAGCTAAGGGATGCTGATATGGCAGCACTAAAGAAAATGATCAAAATCCCAACAACTCTTCATCCCGAAACTGAAGAAGTTGCCGAGATGAGACAAGACAAGGATGTAGCTGCTATGCTGGTAACACTATACAAACAGCTCATCCAAACATAGGGAAAGTTGGAAGAATCAGAGGCTGTACTTCAGGCAGCATTGCAGCAAAAAGAGGCAGGACAAACTTCACAGCCTCCTCTAGAAACAATCAATCTGGAGGAAGCTCCTCAAACCACTGCCCATCCCAGTCAGCAGACAGAGCAAGCAGCACCCTCCACCTCAGCACCAACAACAGAGCAAGCCAAAAGTCTTGATATGCAGAAGCTGAGAAATGAAATTGAAGTCTTGGAGGCCCAAATGTCAGAGCTGAATCAAGCTAAAGAAACTCTGGCTAAGATCAATGAAAAATATGATAAATCCAAGAAAAATGTAGCTGAAAGAGAAAGAGAGGTAAAGGCTCTCAAAAGGAGGATAAATGAGCTAGAAAAAGAGCTCACACTGGACAAAGTTACAGCTGAGCTCAAGAGAATCCTATGGGCCAATATTGACCAATCCATCACAGACCAGTGGGAATACATTGAGGCCATTTATGAGCAGATGGGGCTCATTGGAAAAGCACACAGGGAAATCCAAAGAGCAAGGGCATCTCTTGGCAGTATGCCTGAGGCTACCACCAGAATGATTAATGTGCTAAATTACAGAACAAGTTCTCAGCTGATCAAAATGGGAATTTCCAACAGAACTGAGACCATTTCAATGGTCAAAAGGGTCCTGACACTAAGAAACCTGGTACAGACCTTAGAGAGAAGAAGCCAGGATATGCAGGCGGACATTAACAAATTCCAGGACAAGTTCATGGCATTGAAAAATAGAGGTCTTCCTAGCTTGATGGAGCCCTCAGGAAGACTACTTTCACGTGAAAAATATGCCAAGAGGGTCAACACCTTTGCTACTAATCAGATTGCAGAAAAGGCCAACACATCAGCAGAAACAAGGCCAGCATTAGGACAGACCCTTTTCAACAGGGTGGAGAGCTTATTCTTTATTATGAATGAAATTAATCACTTGTTTGATGAGCCTCCCAATTTTTATAAGTATACAGAGGCAGATGAGACCATAGAGTCAATTTTGAGGCATCAACTGCCCACACAAGAAGTCTAAAACAGTTTGATACAATTACTGCTAAACAAAAGCCAGTAATTATGTTTTTTCCTTTTGAAATATATAAATGGTCATGCACAGGAAGATTGTGATATGTCAGCACGTATGCAGAGAGAGGCTGAGCCAACTCAGCAAAACCATTCGGCCACCATAGCAGTACTAACAGTCACAGATGACAGGGCTGAAAAGCTACAGGAAGACAGAGCTGCACAGACACGTCATTCAGCAGTTATAACAAAGCGTTCAACCGACTCAGTGACCTCCAAAGGTCGAAATCTTCTGACAAGAGTAAAGAGCATTTATGTTGTATTAAAGGCTGTAATAACTTCTTATCTACTATTTCTGTACGAGTTAATGAAGATATTTTATTTCTCAGATGACTCAATGCCTGAGATATTTTGTATGAAACACTTCTATATATTCCCCCTCGCACGAGATAGCAGGGGTTGGATGTTGGATGTAATTGATATCTTTGATATAGTTCTTTTACTGTAAACTCTCAGAGAAGTAATACAAAGGCGGTGGAATTTCCAAAGCTCTGTGTTGTTTGATGCATTGAGGTGTTTAACTGAATATTACAGGATTCCTGCGTATTTCATGACACAATAAGTTTTCCTTACAACTCTTTGTTATGTGTTTTATTGTCTTTCATATCTCTTTCATGTTTCTGTGTTTTACAGTTAATGGCAAAGAGAAAGAATAGTTCCAGGATTTAATCACTCATTACCCTGAACTCAATCTAAGCTGTTATAAATGTTTTCTTCAGTTATAGTAATAAAGGTGTAATTCTTAATTGCTACCCTTTCACACTATATCTTTCACAGTGATTATTGTCTCAGGAATTCAAGTTTTGCTCCTGAGCAACATATCCCTTTCTCACACCCTAGCTTAGTGGAAAATTCTTAACTGCTTTTCAATGGTTGTTTACATTTCACCATCACAATTGCAAGTTTGTTTTATGAAATATTTAAATGGCCCTGTAACTCCAGCTGCTCAAAACTCAAGATTTCAAGAAACCAGTAGCCACAGACTCCATTGCCCAATGGACTAACATTATCTGCAGATCTCCACTTTAAGTACAGAAAAACATCCTTCCAACCAAACCTAAACCAAAACCCTCACTTCATAACTAGCCTAAAATCTCCACAGAACAGAGACAAACCCTAAAGAGAGAGCCCTCTCTGATTACAGTTGGGCTAGAAGCTGTAATCCAAAGATTGGTTAGTAGTTACCCCGGCCGTATTCCCTTGGGAGTCAAAGGGAACAACCTGGGTGTTAACAGTGTCACTTGCAAAGTGTCCTTCGGTTGGTCACTCATGAAGGTCACACAACGCATTTTCTGAATTTGGTTCTTCTAAGCATCTAAATAGGACTTTATTATGGTGTTTTCAAAAAACCACTCGATGTACCAACTAGTAAGATAAAGCTTTCAATCTAACTACCCTCTTCTATCATGTAGATAAATTAGAGGGGCATAATATTGTGTTGAATATATTGTCGCACGTCTGTGTACCAAGAGGTTGGAATGATAGTGTGGAGAGATCGATCCACATTGTACATCTTGATCTCATGTTCCCATCGAAATAAATCATATTCAGGTGTACTAATTACTTATGTTTCTAAATGACATAGATCGTGACCCTTGATAGTGTGAAATTGTTTGAATTTAAGATAATATTGATATAAACTAGTCATCCAAATCACTCTTCTTTCACCCAGCTCTCGTTGAACAAACAACAATGTGACCACTAGGTGTTTGACAAAGATAATGCAATGATTCTTCAAAAGATAGGGTTAGAATAGCTTCACTGCCTTATAGACTACATAAGCCTATTTATCTATGGAGGGATATTTAAGATCAAGTCCTTGCAATTTGGCTCTCATGAAAGATATAAACCACTTATTATTTTTATCATCTTTCTACATAAGCATGACAATAAGAGAAGTATCAGAAGCAATGGTGTATAACAGGAAACCCTTGTTGAAATCTGGGTTGTATAGAGTCGGTGCTTCCACGATTGATTGCTTTATAGGAGAAAATGTATTGTTTTCCCTTTTATCCCACCTATATATTGCATCCTTCTTCACCATATCATACATAGGTTTCACTATTTGAGCATAATTAGAGATGACCTTGCGAAGGAAATTTATTTTCCCTAAGGACTACATGGCTTTCTTGTTCACTAGGAAGGGAATTT
>APFE031189010.1:0-16908 GCA_000404065.3 Pinus taeda
TTATTGGTTGAGAGCTATGGTAAATAAATAAAATCATTTTTTATATTTACTCCATAAACCACTTTATATTTATGAAAAACTCAAAAAATAGGTTTTATTTGGTGGAAGCCTAAGGGCCAAATACCACGAGACAAATAATTATTAATACCATGGCGTAAATACCATATTTATAAAAGAGGTATGCTAAATAAATAAATATAAAAGAGGTATAAAGAAGTATGGTAAATAAATAAAAATATATCAAATAGGATTAGAAATCAATATTTAATTATATACCAATCTTAAGTGCCAAACACTATGGTAAATAAAAGAGATATGATAAATGAATAGAAATATGACTAAGGGAGAGGTGTGGTAAATAAATAAAACCTATTTTTATATTTACTTAATAAACCTCTTTATACTTAGTAACACTTAAAAAGAGGTTTTCTTTAGGTGAAGCATGTGGCCCAAATTATTATTAATACCATGCAAAACAAATATTGTTAACCTTAATATTAATTTTAAAAGACTAATAATAATAATATTAAAACTAATATTCATATTCATATATTATAATATTAATATTCTTAAAATTTAATAACTTTTATATAATCATAAATTTGTAATGTATAAAAATATATTAATATATCATGATATATATTAACTCTAGATATGTATGGGAGGGAAGAACAATGTCATCGATTGATAGATGAGGAGAGATAGGGGGAGTAACAAGGGAGAGATGAAAATACACTTAACGAGAGGGGAGAGGATGAATGAAGAGAGAGAGAAAGAGGAGTGAAAGAGGTAGAGAAGGGTAAGAGAGAGAGAGGGAGAGACAAAGATGGAGGGGGGAGGGAGAGAATGCGAGAGGGAGGGAGACAGTGAGAGGATTGGAGGGGAGGGAGAGGGAGAGACAAAGATGGAGGGAGGAGGGAGAGAATGAGAAAGGGAGGGAGATAGTGAGAGGATTGGAGGGGAGGGGGGCGGAGAGAGATGGGGAAAGAGAGAGGAAGGTAGGAGAGAAAGGGAGAGAGATGAAGGATGAGACAGAGGACTTGCGAGAGAGGGGGAGTGAGGGAGGGATAGAGAGATGGAGTTGGAGGGGTAGAGATGGAAGGAAGAAGAAAGACATAGAGAGTGAGAAGTGGAGAGGGGGAGAGAGAGACAAGGGAGAGATGGACACAGAGAGTGAATGTTTAGGGGTGAGATAAAGAGACAAATAAGGAGAGATAGAGAGATGGGGGGAGAGGAGAGAGAAGGAGAGAGGGAGGGATATAGTCACATAGTTGGAGACAGAGAGTGTGTGTGACTGGGGAAGAGAGAGGATTGGAGGGCAAAGAGAGAGAGAGAGAGAGATGGGGGAAGAGATAGGATTGGAAGGCAGAGAGAGAGAGAGAGAGAGAGAGAGAGAAAGAGAGAGAAGGAGTGATTGGGGAAGAGAGAGGGAGATAGGAGATAAAGGGAGAGAGAGGAAGAATGAGAGACAAGACTTGAGAGAGAGGAGGAGAGCGACAAGGGAAGAGATAAGGTTGGAGGCAACACAGAGAGAGAGAGATGGCAGAAGAGAGAGGGAGATAGGAGAGAAAGGGAGAGAGAGGAAGTAGGAGAGAGCATGCTTGAGGGAGAGGAAGAGAGAGGGAGGGATAGGGAGCGAAAAAGAAATACATAGAGAGTGAGAAGTGGAGATAGGGATGGACTGAGAAGGGAGAGACGAAGAGAGAGAGTGTATGTTTAGGGGTGAGATAAAGTGGTAGAGAAGGAGAGATGTAGAGAATGGGGGGGAGCGGAGAGACTAGAGAGGGAGGGATATAGTAATAGAGTTGGAGAGAGAGAGAGAGAGAGGGAGAGAGGTGGGAGAGAATGGGAGAGAGAGGAAGTAAGAGAGAGAGGATGTGAGATAGTGGAGAGATGAAGTGAAATGGAGATGGAGTTGGAGGGGGGGAGAGAAGGAGGTAAGAAGAAAGAAATAGAGAGAGAAATGTGAAGAGAGAGAGAGGGACTGATAAGGAAGATGGAGAGAGAGGGAGAGAAGACAATAGGAGGAAAGAGAGGTAAAATTTGGGGATAGGGAGAGAAAGGGAAAAGAGGGAGAGGAGGAGGGAGGGATAGATAAATAGATTGGAGAAAGATACTGTATGTTTTGGGGGTGATATGCAGAGACACATGGAGATAGAGATATAGATGAAAAGTGATTTTAGTGATTTCAATTGTAAATGGTGATTTGTTATCCTATTTGATTTCTTGCACTAGATGAATTGATTTTAGTGTAGATGTTGATTTCTAATGATATTTGATTTCTTGCCCTAGATGCATTGATTTCACTGTAAATGATTTCTAATCCTATTTGATTGCTTGCACTAAATGCATTGATTTCAGTGTAGATGGTGGTTTATATTGCTATTTGATTGCTTGCACTAGATGCATTGATTTCAATGTAGATGTTGGTTCCTAATAATATTTGATTGCTTTCGTTAGATGCATTAATTTCAATATAAATGATTTCTAATAATATTTTATTTCTTGCACTAAATGCATTCATTTTAGTGGTGGTGTTGGTCTATAATCCTATTTTCTTACTTGCATTAAATGCATATATTTCAGTGTAGATTGGCGAGTCTCATCAGTGAGTAATTATATGGGCCTTAATTGGCCTGAATTCACCTCCTAGCTTAGTCAAACCAACTATTCTCACAACTTATTGCATACTTTTTATTATATTTTTCTTACAAGATGAGTTAGAGTTGGATATTTTGTTTTGTGGTCTAATGTGCTTATAATGCATGAACAAAGGATAAAAGCGCGGGAAATGCAGGGATAAAAGGTAAAGGCCAGGAACTATCGTAAAAGACCTTGGTAAAAACTCAGATGGGACAAGGGATTGGAATCACAGGAGGTAAATCCTCCCCATTTACTGCCCATCCATTTGAATATCCCTCCATCAGCTAAAAGTACAAACAACCAAATTAGGAGAATGAAAAGACAACCAAGAAAGTGGAAGTACAAGCAACCTCCCTACTAGAAGGCAGTCGAGCTAGTGAAAATGAAAGAAAAAGTTACCATTAAGTTGGGATTTGTACCTCCCTAATTTTGAGGGAAGCCATTCAGACTTCAGATGCATAAATAGAGAGGCTGACGACCTCAGTTTCTTTTAGTCAGCTAGTGAAGTTTCAAACTTTTACTCTGGAACTCTACTTTGTAACAGTACGATGTAATGCAATTCTTTTATAATGAAGATGAGTTTTGATTTGAGCCAACACTGAGTTAAGTTAGAGGGCTGAAGCTCTTGGGTTAGGGCCCAACCCTAGCATCCAAAGATCCTCTTTATTGTATTGTTATCCTAGCTTAGATTCATGTTTTATGTTCATTTACTTAAGCAGTTCATTTCCATTGCAGTAGTGGCATAGATGCATGGTTTGATTGTTCATTTGGTTAAATAGATGCATTTTCATTACAGTGGTTCAGCACAGATTTATGGTTTTCCTGTTCATGTACTTAAGCAACTTCTTGTTTCTTGTTCATTTGCTTGAATAGTTGCAGTCTCATTACAGTAGTGCAGAACAAATTAGTTATTATTTAGTTTGCTTCATTCATGCTTTCAATTAGCCTTGTGGAAATGAAAAAAATCCAAAAGTTTGCTCACAGGTGTCTCGACCTCACCTCCTCCCTCCAGGACCATGATGTGAGGAAGAAACCCTTCAGCAACCCCAAAAACACAGGGTTTTCATTTTCACAAAGGGTTTTTCGTTTAAACATAATTACTGAGTTCATTGCCACTCTTCTTCTTTAATAGTCATCGGCTCGATTCGCTCTCTTTATGTCATTCAGACCTCACCCACATTCCCATGTCATTCCCCTTCAGTGCAAAACACCTGAAGTTGTTAAATTCATGTTTAAACGGTTTTTGCTGGTAAATCGCTTTACATAGAAAACCTGACCTATCACCTCTCAAATTCCTTTTTTTGTTTGACTTTTATCCCTTTAAATCCACATCGTCAATCTACCTCAGCTGATCTGATGGATATTGCACACCCGCTCACCAACATTATTTGTCCATTCCCCACCATATATCTTCCTTGCTAGATCTGACGGCCTTCGCGTGATATCGCATGGATCTCCTGTTCGACCATTATCTGACCGAGGAAACATGATATGAGCAATTTCCCTGTGCTATGTGTTGACCGGGGATGCTAATCATCTGAATTTCTACAAAACTTCTTATAGCTTTGGGGGCGCACGATATTCCGCTTACTACCCTCTAAACTCCCTCTCCCATTTTCACATGTTTTCTTTTGCCCGCTTCCATCTCCACTATCAATCTTTCTCCTGATCTAGCGGCCGTTGCTTCACCCGATACCATTTACGCATGTTCTTTTTTCCCGCGAGCTCCGTCATCCATCTACCAATTGATTCCATGATATAATCTCAGTCGTCCATCACGTTAGTTGATCATGTTCGGCCATCTGCCTACGTACCATCCTACGATCCGATCTCAACCATTCATTCACTTTCCATCTGCCTAATCCAATGGTTCTGATGCTCTATTTCTCATTACATCCCCTTTCCACCATTTTTATCTCCGACCGTTCTTCCGCTTAGACACAAACCTAGCCTAGTTTCCATTGTTTAACCCTTAGTCTAAGTTTTGACGTTTTTACTTCTGCAACTTAGGAAATTAGCATTACATGATTTCTTTCTTCATTTCTGCAGTAGAATAGCTCTCCCCTAGACTAGGTTTTCTCTCCTTCCATTAAAATCAAGCTTCTTCTGACCCTATAGAAGTCTGGCATGGAACCACTGGGGGCCCTTTCTAGATGAACAGCGACAACACATAGCACCTTCACTTCTACTTGTGTATATAGCATACTTACATCCAAGTTTGTAAGAACCTCGGGTTGATAAGTAAAGCTGGTAGGCCTGGGAGTTGTAACATTCTTGCTACAATACCTAGGCTCATCATAGATATTGCTTTATAGTCTTATTTTCTTACTTGCACTAAATGCATTGATTTGAGCGCAAATGTTGATTTCTATTCCTATTTCATTGCTTGTGTTAGAAGTATTGATTTCATTGTAAATGTTGACTTATAATCTTATTTTACTGCTTGCATGAGATGCAGTGATTTTAGTGTAGTTGTTGATATCTGATTTGATGTAATTGGATGTATGATGGTACATTATTTTTAAAGTGATTGAATTAACATTGTGCACTCATTTCAGTGTAAGCACAATTTTTTTTTGAAAATATACATTGATTTTTTTGTTATAGTAATTTAACCTATTAATATTGAAGAGAAGGAGAGACAAGGTATGATGTTTACTTGAGCTAAATATTTAAATGGTTTATGATTTAACATGTCCATTTTATATAACTGATATGAAAATATGACAATCGATATGAAAAGATGAGAAAAGTAACAAGGGTCAAAATAACAGTAGTAAAAGAAAATAGTTTGATATTAATCACAATGAAGAGTATTTGTAATTGACTATATTCTTATTATTCACATTTTATATGATTTAACACTATTACATTGTCACTTTACATTCAAAAATTTTACTTCATTAATTTTCATCATTAAAGTTATTAATAATATGTATCATCTTGAGAAACTGAGATAACTAAGAAAATTTAAAATTAAAATGGCCATATTAATCTGAGACATATTTAGCACAATTAAAATGATTATATTAATATTAGATGAATTTACATATTATTGATAAAATTAATCATATGTTCGTTATATTTTCTTTGGCCGCACATGACTGAGACCAACCTAAATCCATCTTAAATTCGGATCTATCAAGCGATGAGAGGGATTAAATCTCTTGAGCTGCAAAGTTTTCCTCAAGTTTTGCACTCAGAATAAAGGTTTGCAGCTTGAGATATTTTATCCCTCTCAGCGCTTGATATATTTGGAGTTAAAAAAAATCTAGGTTGGTTTAAAGTAACATGAGGTATACTTGTAGGTTAAAAACAATAGGTTTTTACTTTAAATATATTTTTTTGTCGTAAATGGTTAACTATGTTAGTTCTGATTCTTAGAAATAATATATAGTCAACGTTCATGGATTTTATTCTTGTTGTTTATATTGATTAATATATCATTTAATTCTTAATATATCTTTTAGTTGTGATTTGTTAAATAAGATTTTTTGTAATTATGGAATTACATGAAAATGTTATTAATTTATTGTGGAAAGGTATTGTACAACTGTAACAACCCTTATGAAAAGTTTATGTAATAAACGTTAATAAAGGAAAAATAATACCACGGGCAAAGGACACGTATTCCAGGGAAAATGTTAGACAAAGATATCCTAGTGACCATCACTAGATGTGTGCTTTGGCTAAGGAAAATTGGCAAAAGCTAAGACAAACGCATTAAAAGGAAAAAAGGCACTTTTGGCACATTATCTTTGAAAATAAACGAAAATAGGAGAAAAGGAAGGTAAAAGGTCACAAGTTTCACGTGAGGAGGAAATGGAAGGACAATGATGGAAAGTGAAGAAAATAGAGGCGTAATTCATAAAAGGGGTTCTAACGATTAGTTGCCAAACTTAGACAGTGTTAAACTCTTGGTTAATTCAAATTCAGAGATCTCTCATTATTCTCTCTCTCTCTCTCACTCTTGATCACTTAGAGTTTTCTTGGAGCACTCCAGCTTTGGATTAAGGAAGGAAAAGAAAGAAAAGGAAAGGAAAGGAAAGAAAGGACTAAGGAAGAGGAGCAGAATCAGGCATCTTCAACAAGAATACTTGTAGGTAATTGTTTCCACGTGTGATTTCCTAGCTATTTTGGACATGCATGGCCTTGTATGTTGGTGTATGGTTCTCTTGCTGTAAGTGGCATGGTTTTTCAGGGTTAAGGAAATGTTTTTAAGCCTAGCCTTCCATTTTTCCAGATGTTGTGGTATGTTTGGATGCTTATATAGGTTTTGGGATTTTGTTTTCCATATTGATTTTAGAATAAGGGTAGGAGGTGGTCTGAAGGTTCATTCCCAAAGGCATAGGAATTACTTCACCGGTTTCGGCGGGAGACATTGTAAAGCCTCAGGGAGAAGTATTGGTTTAGGGCCTAGTTTATTAGGCATTTCTTATGCATGTTGACGGTTACATGTGGAAATGTTTACAATGGAGTAATTCTTGTTGTCATGCATGAGGTCATTGTTTGTGTCGTTGATATGGTCATGCATTAATGACTGAACTCTTTTTAGAATGATGTGTATATGGTTGGTACTCATGTGTTATATGCATATATGTAGTTTTCATGCATGAATGATATTGGTTATAGTTATGCATGAATAGTAGGTCAAGCATGCCTTTTGAAGTCATGGTATGAAATTTAGGTCATTAGGGTCATATTGGTATGCTATGATGCTAATGTTTTGGCTAAGGTAAAGTAGGAGATACAGATCATCATAATAAGGTTACAATTTTACGCTTCGAGGTAAGAGCAGATCATCATACATGTATTGTATGTTGATATGCAGGTATCTAGGTTAAGAATTTTTATATGCATTAGGGTTATATACCTTGGGTTTATGTACATGTATTTTGATGTTATGATTGAATTCGTGATAGATGTTAGTTGATTAGTGTAGTTATATGAACATGTGCCAGATAGTCAAGAATGATATTAACCTACATTTCTATTGTTGTTTTACATTAGATAACATGATGATTAGGCTATATGTTGTTGATGAACATGATATTTGACTTATTGTTGTTATATGTTGTGAACTTGATGATTAGGGTTATCTCATTGAGATATCGATGTTTAATTCGATTGACCATATGCATGATGGTTATGTTCATTGCATTGAAGATATTGATGTTATATGAATTTCGTCAACTTGGCTTGGCCTATGTAGATGGTTATGGTTGTGATATTGAGGTATGAGCTGAGATGTTTGTGACTTGGTGTCATACTAATCTAGACTAACCATAGATTTGTGATTTCTATGAATAAATGACTATTGTTTATGAGTTAGGATCTGAACATGTTAGTTAGTGATTGTTATGGATAACATGATCTTACCTATCTTTAAGCTGATGTGTTGAGAAATTATATTGTGCTGGCTAGCTTGATTTCACAGAAAAGATAGCCTCCACTGAGATAAAGTAAGGTACGAGCTTTCCTATGTCGTATATTTGGTGCTTGACTATTTGATTATGACCTCTAGTTAATTTATTTAACATGGTATGTTGCAAATTGGTTGAAAGTTTGGTGAATTGCATAATATGAGTATGTGTTCAAATGGTTTTGTTTTAAGATGATTTTACTAACACATATATGTTGAAACAATTTATATGTACTAGACTGTAGTATGTGATAGTTGTAGTATTGTGTCCAAGGACTACGCATTGACTATGGATTATGACATGATTGTTAGTCATGGTAAAGGGTTATTTTAAATTGTTATATATAATTTTTTTGATATTTAGAATTTGATACTGACATGTGTGAGCAAGTTGCAGGGGAACATGCTTTTTATTAGCGTAACAAGGTAACAATTGATGTGCCTGTATAACAAATAGTTTGGTGATGTGATAGTACTAGTAAGCCTCGATTACAACCAAGTAAAAGGGTAAAAGGAAGGAATTGGACAAGAATTCCTTTGGCTATGCTTCAAAACCCTAATCATAAATGAGTGAGTCCTTTCTTAACCTTGATTTTTTCTAACATGATGTGGAAATGTTCTAGACTCATGAACATGTACTTAATATGTGAATTAGCTAGAGATGGATCTATAAAGGGGATCACAATAAATTGAGACATGGTGTGGATTTGTTTAATTGCTAGCAATGTGCATGGAACAAAAAGATAAGGTAACTAGTGTATTGCTATGTTTATTTATGCATTGACAGTTATGTGTATCTCACAGTGTGTTGCAAGGAGTTACATGATGAGAGAAATTTTCATGAAATCTTCAAGAAGGCTCAAGTTAAGATTTTCTTGAAAACCATGGGGATTGAGTCATAGTGTTCTTAGTTAGTCTTGTTTTCTTGGGTTTTTGGGATTCTTGTGCTCGATTTGCAATTTTCCATATGTTTGGTGCATATATATGCCACATTATTACAATTTCATGTTGTTATTGGTTTTCATGGATTTCTTCATATTTGTTTCTTGGCATTCCCTTTATGTTTTGACTCCTGGGCATTGGTGTATGGAAGAGTAAAAGTTAATGGAGATTCAGGAGAGATGTGTGGTACCCAACTGGTAATGAAAGACTCAGATGAAGCTCTTTTCATGAGCAAGTGCAACAGAAGGTAAGACAATTGTTGGAAATAATAGTGAGAGGGCGGGATGAATCGGTATTTATTGTTCAATAATATTTCATTTTCCAAACATATTTATATATGCTACTTCAGTGAAGTGAACTTGCGTTTACATGCTACTATGAATAGAGAAACAAGCGTATACCCAGAGAACTTATGATCTAGGAAATTTATCATGTCTTGATCCTTAATCAGTGCATGAGTAACTTATTAAATAGTAAACATGTGCATTAATAACTAATAAACCATCAAGCATAAAAAACACACATGGACACCAAGATTTAAGGTGGAAACCCAATGCGGGAGAAAAGCCACCTCCTGTTGTTGTCTTTATCTTCTTTTAATATAAATAATAATCTATTTACAATATTGTACTAGTGCAGGCTCATACCAGTATGCAGGCACCCACCTACAGAAGGCTACAACCTTCTCTCATTCTCTAGCTTCTATTCGAAGGGAGCTACAACCCCCTAGCTCTTATAATCGCCGATATGTTTACTAGTACATAGGAACTGACCAATATAATGCTACAACCTTCACTCATTTTCTAGCTGCTACTGGATGGGAGCTCCAACCCCTTGATCAAATCATCAACCACTATTGGTAGGAAGTTTCGACTTCCTCACTAAAGACTCTGACCCTCAGCATCCTCCAGGGACCAGGTTTCATGAATTTTTAGACTAGATACTCCTGGTACATAAAACTGAAATATGAAGGCCAAGTTTCATCAAATTTTCACGTTGGACCCATTAGTAACATTGAATCTCAAAATCAATCACCGTTGCAATACAACCATCACATACATCTCCATAAACCAATCACTGAAACCCAATCACCAATATCTAATATAACTGAAACCTAGTCATCAA
The DNA here is from genome assembly GCA_000404065.3 of Pinus taeda. NCBI lineage: Eukaryota > Viridiplantae > Streptophyta > Pinopsida > Pinales > Pinaceae > Pinus > Pinus taeda. Next base: position 10,133 of record APFE031189010.1, read on the forward strand.
TATCTAATATAACTGAACAATCAATCACTAAAACCTCTGAACCTCCGACACAACCGAATCAAATAACCATTGAACATATGACACAACTGAATAAACCATTTATTCAAACTTAATCAAATTTAACCAATTAACTCGAACAGATAGATCATTGTAACCAGTACACATATCTGAACCCAAAACACTACATCAACAACCAAAACTAATTGTAACCTCAAAAGGCATGTGTCAGAATGTATATGCTTCTTCAATGAGGGAAGCGTGTGTGTATACACTACTTCCTTTTTCCCAACCTGCATATACCTCTAAAGATAGCGAATCATAAAACATCTGAACCATAAACCGTACCAATTAGTGACATTCTGAAGATCTACTGTCATATTACAAAGTTCTAAACATATGGAAACAAGGATCACCCTTCTTTCTCAATCAACTAATCAACCAGACTCAATCTCCTTATATAATGAATTTTATTTTTAGATCTAATGAAGACATCATTGAAAAACATCCATAAAATGGTAACATTGATCTGATACATCAGTAATACCTGAACATCAAGATTTTATTTTGCATACACTACTTGGAAGAGCTGAACTAGTGTGTGTATGGACCTTCACCAAAGCGAACTACCATATAAATCTTCAAATACTTGTAACTTTGTTGTGATTCCTGACTTCAGACATACCCATATCATCACATATAAAGGATAAAACGTGTGTTAGCAAACGAATCTAGCATATCCATTATCATATCACATAATTATAAGTCATTATGATTCAGATCCATCATTAGATCTCATCAAACACTCAGGTGCATACTTATTCTAGATCAAGTAAAGCTTTAGAAACACATAACATGCATATTTTATTTTGATCTAGCACTCCATAAGATATTCATTACTTTTGCACTTAGTCCTTTGATCTTCTCCTCCTTATATACTTAGATCCTTTGTCAATACCTCGGACCAAAACCTCAACCAATTCCTCGGACCAAAAATCTTGGACCAATACCACAAACAAAAAACCTCGGACCAAAACTTCGAACCAATAGCTTAGACAAAAAGCCTCAGTCCAATACTCAGACCAAAACCACACTTAGTATCTGTGGTGTTCTTGGATGGAATCAAATAGTCATTACTCCACTCAATATTGTGGGCTAATACCATGGTTTTGACGCCTAGTATTCTCTACTCTTGAAATTCCTTGATTTTCCAACCTTTACGTTCTTTTCCTCTTATGAAAGTGCGTCCATACATATACGATATTTTTGTTTTGTGAACCCACATATATATGCTACTTGGACAAGGTGAACCAGTATATACTTCTTAAACCATTCTCTTTTTTCAATTTCTTGATTATGATCTGTAGTCCTTTGTTCCTTCATCCTATACTTCTGTACCATTACTTTGTTCCCTCTAAATAGACCTGTTATAATGCGATTTTCCATATTATTTTTGGAATGATTCCTTTGAGCTGCCCTACATTTTGTCACATTTGTAAACACAACTGCCATGCATTTTGTCACATCTGATATATCTCCTGTAGGTTCACCTAGTTACATAGATTCATCTAGTTACTATATACAAGTGATTTGTTTTGCTACAAGTGGGTTGCGATGAAGTACAACACATGCATCATAATGCAAACAATATCCCCCTTTGGACTTGATGGCAACCATGTTGGTGTTGATTACTGCAAGTTGTAGAAACTATTAGAGATAACAAGAAACACCAAAATACCCTCCCCTTTGACATCAAGGGTAAAGAGTGGACCAAGATGTTCCCCCCGCTTTGATATGAAGCAGAAAGGGGTGACCAAGATGAAGACTTTCATATCTGAACAACTGAATATGAACATTAATCATGCTCCCCATTGACAAATGCTGAATTCTATCATTAAACTCCCCCTTTGTACATGTTGAGATGCATTATAACGTCCATGCTCCCTGTGAGCACATGCAGAGTTTGCAAACATATTTTCTAAAAGAATAAAATGACTCTATAACTCAACTATGTGAGTATGACCATCCTATCACCAATGACTCATACATACATCAATCTCCCAACCAAGTGGGGATATACCAATTTGACTCATTTACCCAACCATGTGGGGACATACCAATTTTTATACATGAGTAAAACATAGCAATTATTACATCATCCTTCCCATTCATAGTGGGGGTACAAATTACATCATATGACCAAAAAGGATGCATTAAAAGACTATGATAGACAGAGACATATTATGGGCCCTTATATGACCTTTACATTAAATGATATACATGACATTTATAACAAAGATCAAATATCTAAACAAGATGATGATAGTCATCTGCAACTATCATACACCATATATGATCTGCTCTATAAGCATCTGTCAGCAACATCTAGACCAAAAACTTGTATATGTCCATCATCAATTTGTGACAAAGTATGCTGCATATAGATATCAACTCATCCTGTTAATCTCATCAATATTAACTTTCTTTGTTTCCTTAGTAGAAAGAGCCTTATCATAACCTTCCATGAATCAGGTGACAATCTGTCATATCTCTAATAAGTAACACAAAATCATATCATATGTATGTGAAAACACCATAGTCATCTTCTATGATCATAGCATGATCATCAAGAATTGCATGATCTTTCCACAAGGTCCCTCAATATATCAACAATGTATCATCACTAGGGAACATCAAACATTTGATAAGCATGAATCAACATATGTGAGTATCAAACCTATCATCATATCATCATTATGTGACTAAGTAATCCATGTCTCTGAATATCCATGTCTTTAAATAGCTATGTCTTCATGAGACCTGAAATAACACCATTCTCTTGGCTAACGAACAATATTTATCAAGATGGACTTAAGTAATGATCCATGTGTCCATCGTAATGTATATCCAATAAAGAGATAGCAATATGTATCTAGCAAACCATGAGCTCATAGTCATTTTTCAAGCTTTCTTGATACCATCAACAGCAACAATGCTCAACCACGTGAGAACCAGGAGCTATAGGAATCCTGCATCATAACTACACCACATGAACTTTATGCATCTTTCAAGGCATGATGGCTACAGCGTAAAAGAAATTAGTGGCTCATCATCAAATAATGAAGTTGTGTACTGAAGCTTTGTACTTATCCTTTTCCTTATGAAGATGACCATGTAAGAAACATCTATGTAGTGTATGCATCGTCAAAACGTCATCCACGATCATCATTAAATCTGATCTGAATAACAACTATGTAAGCCGAAGCAATATAAGTATCATCTGAGACTTCATCATAGGCAACTCATAACCACAACATAGCATGATGTATAATTTAAACAATTTAGCCACGTAAGCATCATTACCATTCATAAAGATCATTAGGTACCGAAGAATTCTAAACGTCATGCCAATAATGCATTATCAGAAGCATAGTATATTTTGCCCCTGAACCTATGCCACCTATTCACTGTCAGATCTAATCATTGCATATAACAGTAATAAATATCAAGGAATCATCATCAATTACATATACATCAAGTCATCCACAACTTATGAGGATCAAAAGCACTTCTGAATAACATCCACAAACTGTATTCATCAATCATCATTGCATAAAAGATAATTGATAGTTGTATGAACCATATCAGATCATTTTTTTGAGTCTCTCCCACTATTTCTTCATCAAACCAACATATACGTGACTGTGCAGTTTCTAACTCGCATATATAGGCGACTTATCTTCATGATAGTTTCATATGACAATTAGAATACTGAAATTCCATACCTTCTATTCCTCCTGAGTCTATTCGATCAGCATACTGAGCTATGCCTCATATTTCTAGTTGTACTTCCTTCTTCTTCCATACCTTAGAGTGTGATGATGTTTGCTCCTTTTTGTATGTTGGCCAAAATTTTCTCCTGCATTTTTTTCTATATGTCCAAACATGTTTTACACATAACATCTTATATGTTTCATATTCCCTCTATAGAAGTTAATGGCTTTATGGCCAAACATATTGCAACAAAAACAATATCCCTTGAATTACTTGTGTTGGGTTGTGTTATATTCTTTCGACGACTAACCTACGTAGTGAACCGGGGGGTTAGAGGGGGGGCGGAGTCCCCCCTTCGTTGCGCCGATTGCGTAGCAGGGGGTCGGCAGCCCCCCCTGTCTGGGGGGTTTAAGGGGGGCGGGTATCCCCCCTCTACGGGGTTCGAGTCATTGACCCGAGCAAATTTTTTTTGGACCCTATATTAGGTTGGGCGAACCTACCTATGGTTTTCGGTCCATGGTTTTAGACGCGATGGTTTTCGGTCCATGGTATTGGATGCTTCGGCATGTATAAATATGTATTGTAACATTGAAAGGAATAATAATAAAAAATCAAGTTGGTAGTCTCGGTTTTGAGATCCAGTGGGAAATCTCTGTGTATATGTGTTTTCTGTGTTATGCTCTCGCATTTTTACTTTTCCTGTGATTTAGAATTCGTATGCAGGTAATTTTTGTACGGGGTTAAAACCTACATTTGGTATGAGAGCTGTTTTGGCTTCAAGGGGATGCCTTTGTTGCTTAGGGGTTTCGCTCGGGCCTGTGGTAGACCCTGTTTAGTGGGAGATCTGCGAGATCGATTCTGGTGGTGAAGGAAGACGACGAGCAGCGGAAAGATAGAGATTGAGAAGTTCAATGGTTAGAGTTTTGAGTTGTGGAAACTCAAGATGGAGGATATGTTGGTGGATAAAGATCAGTGGATCGCGATAGATCCGGGTACTAAAACAACGGGAGTGACCGATGAAGAATGGAAGAAGTTGGATCGGAAGGCAAAGAGCACAATACGATTGTGTGTCTCAGATTCAATATTGTTGAATGTATCAGGGGAAGCTAGAGTGAAGGATTTATGGGACAAGTTAGGGACTTTGTACCAATCTAAGTCTCTGGTGAATAAACTGTTCCTACGGAAAAAGCTGTATAACCTGAGGATGAAAGATGGAGACTCAGTGACAGAGCATCTGAATGCATTTAATACTGTGGTAAGTCAGTTATCATCTGTTGATATTAAAATTTCAGATGAAGATAAGTGCATCAGTTGTTGTGTTCTCTACCAGATTCGTGGGATAGTCTGGTTATTGCAATAGGTAGCAATGCAACTGCTTTGAAGTTTGATGAAATAGTCTCAGCCTTGCTGACGGAGGATATGAGACAGAAAAATATGGACAACCAGAATGGTGATGCCTTGTCTGTACGAGGACGGTCCCAAAAAAGAAACAAAAATAAGTCATCGAGTGGGAGATCTAAATATAGAGGGAGATCTAAATCTCCAAGAAAACCTACAAAGGTGGTGTGCTGGAAATGCGAAAAGGAAGGGCACTTCAAAAGGGAGTGTAAATCTAAAGCCCCTGATAAAGGAAAAGGATCTGATGATGCTCCTTCTACAGAGGCGAAAACCACCTCAGATGAAGGTGGGGATGTGTACTTGGCTTCTTCAAGTACACATGTAGATCATGAGGCATGGTTGATTGACTCAGGTGCATCCTTTCACTTCACTCCCCATAGAGAGTGGTTCTTGCGAGTATGAGAAATACGATGGTGGTGATGTATTCTTAGGAGATGATAGGAAGGCTAGAATCATTGGTCGCAGAAAAGTAAAGTTGAAGTTACAAGGTGGAAGGGTTAGAACCCTTCCGGGTGTTCTGCATATTCCTGCGTTGGACAGAAATCTGATTTCTGTAAGCAAGTTGGATGATGTAGGTGTAAAGACAGTGTTCGAGAAGGATACCTACAAGATGGTTCGAGGAGCACTGGTATTGATGCGGGGAGTTCGGATTGGAACTCTGTACAAGCTGCAAGGTAGCACTGTTGTTGATGGGTGCAATAGTTCTATGGTTCCTGAAAATGGAGTAGAAAATCTAGTGGTCTCTGGAGAGAAGACCATGTTGTGGCATCAAAGGCTTGGACATATTGGAGAGAAGGGCCTTCGAATACTTCATGGTAAAGGTATGGTAGAAGGTATGAGTAATAGCTCTCTGGATTTTGATTTCTGTGAAAATTGTGTATATGGGAAGCAGAATCGGGTGAGTTTCCCCTCTGGTGGTAAGAGGACGAAACAAATATTAGAGCTTGTGCACAGTGATGTGTTTGGACCTGTGAAAGTTCCATCACTGGGTAAGTCTGTGTACTGTGTATCATTTATAGATGACTTCCGAAGGAATACATGGATATATTTCCTTAAGAAGAAATCTGAAGTCTTTGACAGGTTTAAAGAATTTAAGGCTCTGGTGGAAAATCAAACGGAGAAGAAGATAAAGGTACTGAGGACAGATAATGGTGGAGAATTCTGCAGCAAGGAATTTGAAGAATTTTTTAAGAAGTGTGGTATAGCACAGGAGAAGACTATTCCATATACACCTCAAAAAAATCGAGTCGCAGAAAGAATGAACAAAATGTTGATGGAAAGGGAAAGAAGCATGCTCAGTGGTGTCAGGTTAGGACAGGAATTCTGGGCAGAGGCAGTGGATAATGCATGTTACTTGGTCAACATGTCACCTTCATCAGCATTGGAGGATAAGACTCCACAAGAAGTATGGACTGGTAAGAAACCCTCTCTTTCACATCTGAGGGTATTTGGATGTGATGCATATGTACATGTTCCAAAGGAGAAACGAACCAAGTTGGAAAGTAAATCTGAAAAGTGCATCTTTATTGGGTATAAGGATGGTTTAAAGGGTTATAAGCTTTGGAACTCAGTAACAAGGAAGGTTGTGTACAGTCGAGATGTGGTGT